>JAADWX010000307.1:0-27235 GCA_023336405.1 Globisporangium echinulatum | reverse complement strand
CGGTACCTCGTGCCGCTGCTGCAGTCGCATGCACGCGTCGTAGCGCTCAACTTGCCAGGCTTTGACGACTCGGTCGTGACAGACGAAGCGAACCGGTTTGAGCACGTGACGGCGAGCGGCGTCGCACAGATCGCGTACGACGTGCTGACACAAGTCTGTCGTGACGCGCAGCACGTGTTCCTCATTGGCCACTCGTTCGGTGGCCACACAGTCACAAACTTGGCAGTGCTTGATCTCGAGCAGCAGCAACTACACATCAAAGGCGTTGGCTTCCTCGCGTCTGCTGGTCATCGTCCACACCGTACACTCTGGCCAAAGACAGTTGGCGTCATGGCGACACTCATTCGTGCGCGCTTGCCAGTCATCTCATCCGCTGCCGAGTCGCTCTCGCACTCGATCTACACGCGGTTCGTTGGGTTCCCAGACAACGGCCTGACGCACCACTACGTATCGTCGGTCATCCGCGCGGACACGACCGACTATGACCTCGTGCATCGCCAGCGCAAAGCGACGGCGCACATCCCGGCGTTCGTCGCGTGGGCAAAGGACGACGTGCACATTGAGGAAGAGCTCTCGCTCGTACTCAGCGACGTGTGTCACCCAGGACCGCGCTTTGCGTTCGACAAGGGCGGCCACAACATCCAGAAGACGCAAGCGCAAGTGCTTGCGCTCGAACTCATGAACTGGATCAACGGGATTGCTGGTACTCGCGACTGAGGGCTGTCGTAGCAGCTCATAGCAACAGCTCTACTGTCGCAATGTCGAGTCGACTCGAGCGCTTGTTGCGAGTGAGTGTATCACCACGTTGTATGCGGAGCAACACTGCATACACTCGAGGCATATGTAAGCACCTCGCTCGTAGAATGCAGTACGTCTCTCAACACGCTACATCATTCAACTCTATTCATATCATGCCTACGTCTCATCGCTACTGTAGTAACTGCTTGCTCTTTGACACGCGTCTTGATATATACTGCGTCTCTCGACCTCACGATGCGCTGCGTCGCATGCACCCGACTTCTAGAAGCCGCTTGGAAGCGTGCGCGCGGAGCGGTTGACGCTCGACCTGCACAGCTCCACCATTTGAGCTGCTACTACGAGACGAGAGATACACAAGTCACGTGGTCGACGCGTGCATGTCGCTACTCGTTCACTCGATGCGCGTCTTGCGCACAGCCGCGGTCGCAGCGCTTGCAGGCTGCGTCATCGCGATGATCTCAAGCCCAACGACGTCTGCTGCGTTTGCAGCGACGTCCGCGCTGTCGCCAGGCTCGACCGACTTTGTCGCGCTCTACTACCAGCTCTACAAGCAGCAGCAACAGCAAGGTGGGAACGCGAGTGCTGCTGACACACGACTGCCTCCTGTCGTGTTCAAACAGAACGTACCCGACGAGGTGCAGGAGCGACTGAGCCGATACGCGCTCGAGTTCAGCACGCTACCAGAGCTGCTCAAGCGCGCACTGCTGTGGGAGCGTGGCTACAGCATTGGCGACAGCGAGTCGCTCGCGCAGATCCACACACTGTGCGGGCTAACGATGGCCGAGCTCGTGCTCAGCGACAACGAGTTTGCAACAACAGCGTGCATTGTCAGCACTTGCAAGTCCAACGCTACAACTGCTGCAGCTGGCAGTGACTGGCGCTTTTCGACTGCGTGTCGGCCCGACCAGCTCCTGTCGGCAGCCAAGTGCGCAAGCACAGCAGTCGACACGGTCTCAAGCGCACCGCTCTGGAGCGCTGAGCCGCTACGCAACACAAGTGAATCAACTTTACTGTCTTTGCCTCCAGACATACGAGTTCGGCGACACAAGATTGCGGTTGCTACCGGCGCTGCTCAGGTTCCTCACGTATACGCGATTCATGCCAGCGAGTCGAGTACCAGCACGAGCGCTACCGACGCGTGTCGAGTCGATCCCAGCACGCGCGCTGCAGCGGTCGTGCCGTGCGTGCCGTACCAGCGCTCGGACACACGCTGGTGCCGACCAGCACCGAGTCAACTCATGACAACGTGGCTCGACGAGTACACTACAGCGACTACTGGTACATCGACTACCAATACAGCAACCAATGCAACGCTGCAGGCGCTCGACGTCGCCAACAGCTCGCTTGCTGCTGCGCAGACAAAGGACGCGCACGGCGTGTACGTGAACGCCGCGTTTGCGTTTGACGGCTCGACGTCGGACGTCGCGCAGCAGCTGTACCGGCGCCACGTTGCTGGAGCGACTGCACCGAAGCTCATCGTACAAGAGCCGCTGCCACGCGAGATCGTCCAGCGACTTGCCGACGCGTCGCTCGAGTTTGACGACCTCCCGCCGCTGCTGCAACGCGCACTCGTGTGGGACGCTGGCTATGTCGTTGCGAACGCCAGCAGCGCTGATGCGCTACCAACGCTACAAGCTGTGCTCGTGCGCTGCGGTCTGAGCATGGGCGACCTCGCCGTGCCGCGCGAGCGCATCGTCGAGCTGACGAGCACGAGCTGTAAGATACAAAACTGCTCGATGCCAGTCAGTGGCAGCAGTCAGAGGTTCGTGTACAGCGCGTTTGGATGTACCGACGACCGTCTCGCGCGCCAGGGTCTGTGTGCCGTCGCAGCCACGACTCTCACGAACGACAGCAGTAGTATCAGCACACCAGCAGCAGCAGCGCGAGAGCTGCCGATGTGGGCCGATGGCGGCGACGACATGACTGTACCGACTCCGAGTCTACAGCGCCATGCATGGCACGATATACGCGGCATTGCGTTCGAGCTGTTTAGCATTGCGACTACGTCGACGACAACCAACGACGCAGCAATCGCGCCGTCACTCGACACAGGCGCCAGCCAATGCGCCACGAGTGCATCGTCGATCGTTATCCCATGCATGTCAATCGCATCGACAAGCACAGCAGCCGCACCACCGACGTGGTGCCGACCACGCCCAAGTGCGCTCGTGACGTCGTGGCTCCGGCAAGTCGCAAAACAAAAGGCGTTCAGTCTGCTGTACCTCGTACCAGTGCTCGTTGCCGTTGCGCTTGCAGTCACGGGCCTCGCTGTTTACATTCGCCGCAAAACGTTTAGGCGCGTCGACCGCAAACTCGACAGCCGCGGCACACGCACGCCGACACTCGGGTCCCTCCGCGACAGCGCAGGCGTGTACGTCCCAACACGACGGTCATCGCCACATCACGTTAGTGGCAGTGCCAACAGCTTTGCAATCATTGACACGCAGCTCGCAACATCGCTGTCGCCACCCGCATCGCCGTTGTCGTCGGCGTCGATCGAGAGCTTTGCGGCGTTCAGTGCAAACCACGTCCTCCACACACTCGTGAACGACCCGGCACTGCGAGGCCGCACCGTTGTGTTCGACCAGCTCGTGTTCTACGACAAGCTGACACAACGATCCGATGCTGGCGATCCAGCCACATCGCCATTCGAAATCTGGCGCGCAAGTGTCCGGACCAGCGGCGCCGACGTTGCAGTCAAGCGGCTCGCACAAGCCCACACAACCGAGTTTGACGCGCTCGAAGCGCTGCTTGGCGAGATCACATTGAGTGCGCGCGTCGAGCACGTGAACATCGCAGCGTTTGCCGGCGTCGCGTGGACATCACTCCAGACCGTGTGTCTCTTGACCGAGTATGTTGACGGCCCCGACTTGCACGCGTATCTCCAGCAGCGCAGTCTCCAGCTCGCGTGGGAGCGCGCCAAGATGAACATTGCCATGGGCGTTGCAAGCGCACTCTGCTGTTTGCATCAGCTGCGTCCGCGCCTCAATGCGAGTGCGAGTGCGAGCGGGTCCAATGGTGTGACGATTCACGGCGATGTGCGGTCCAAGCACGTGCTGCTCACGTCGGACCTCGATGCGAAGCTCATCCACGCAGGTGCCCACGCTACGGCACTAGCAACAGCGACAGCAATCGACGCCGTGAGTGCTGCGGCAGCGCTCTGGACTGCACCAGAAGTGCTGCGTGGTGACGCAATGCGGTCCGAGCGGTCCGACATGTACGCGTTCGGTATCCTACTCGCGGAGCTCGATACGCACCAGCTGCCGTTTGAAGAGGTCACAAACAGCGCAGTGCTTGGCTCGAGCCTCACGCCGCAGCAAGTGCTGCAGCGCGTCGCAGCAGGCGTGCTCGCGCCTGAACCGTCGCCGTTCTGTCCGCTCGAAGTCGCGGACCTCATTGCTGCGTGCGTGCACGTCGATCCAAAGCAGCGTCCGAGCGCGAGCGAAGCAGCAGTCTTGCTCGCGAAAGTACCGATCGCAGTTGTCGGTACCAAGACGTTTAGCTTCTAGCGAGCAGTGTATGCATTCGCACTCGCACGCGTGTATGTGTTTGCAGCAGCTCACGTACGCGCATGGAGCCCAAGTGCCTACGAGCTGCAGCAGTAGTCAGTTGTAATGAGACCTGCATCGTTCTGTAGCACGTGGGCGGTCATTAGAGCTTGAGCTGTAGGAATGTGTGTAGCTTCAATCTAGTCTATTAGTAGCCTCTTGTAATTGAAAACTGTATACCATAGTAGATTAAAGCTGTTTGACTTCACGATGGGCTCGACTGACACTTTATGAGGAACAAGCCGAGCAGGCCCGCTGCGCGGGCCGTCAGTGATGTTGGGTTGTTCTCGATCCCGTAGCTTTGCCGCCCGCTAGGCGGACGGCGTTCATTTGGCACCCGTTCAGCGGTCAAAAGAACGCTATTGCGGCATTAAAGACCATCTTATCCAGAAAAGAATTACATTATTTCTATTTACATTACTCAATATATAGCTCTATACCCATAAAAGAATAGCTCATTTTTTTGAAATGCAAAAATGGACCGTTACAGAACGTTTTGCTTATCAACTTATGTATATAGACTAGCCGGGCGTTGACCGCTTCGCGGCCGGTTTGTGCATAAAAGGGTATTACTGGTGTTCATTTAAAACTGTTGATCTAGCGGGAGTCATTAGGGGGTATGATTTGCACCGATGTTGGTGATCTAATGGGAGTCGTATGATTTGAGTGGATATTGTTGATCTAGCGAGAGTCGTTATGGTAATTGATTTGCATGGATGTTTATGATCTAACGGGAGACGAAGGTGGATATGTTATGCACGGATTTCGTTGATCTAACGGGAGTCGTAATGGCGTATAATATGCGCGTAATTGCGTTGATCTATCGGGAGACATAAGGGGTATGATTTGCGCGTTGTGGATGGCGTCTAACGTACCGCTTTATCGAAATATATATATACGTGTCGAAATGAACCGTGTTGGAAAACACCCCATAAACATATATATTGCACCAAAGAGTTCAGACGTACCGTGTCGAACCGTATAGTGTTGGAATGTATCGTGTCGAAATATATCATGTCAAGTGTCTGAGTCAATCAACGAAATAGCAACACATACCATGTCAAAATGTATTATGTGTCAAAACATAACGTGTCACAAAATACACCGTGTCAAAATGTGTCATATAGATACTTGTCGTGTTGAAACGTAGAGTGTCGAATATACTCATGTTGAAATGTGTCCTATAATTAAGTACGGTGTCACTGATCACCATGTCGAAATGTGTCGAGTCGAAAAACGTGTCAAAAATAAATAATTACGTTATGACGTGTCGAAATGCTTCGTGTTGTAAAATAATATATATCACTCAATATGTACATTGCCAAAAGCAACCTGTCGAAAATATGTGAAGCATGGTGTTGAAATGCATGTCAATTGACCAAGCAGCTGTAACCACACAAAAACCATGGCAATGCGTGGAAACACGATCACCTGTTCGCAAGCAACCACCTTCAACGCAAAACAACACACAAATAAAAGCGTTTACTATCATTCGATGCATCTGTGCCTTGCGCATCCAACGCATTTGCTTGCATGCTCTGGATCGTTCTGTGTGCAAAGTAACTCGCGCTCTCGTGGAGCCATTCATTGTTTTCTCGTTTGCACAATGCGTGACTGAGTGAGAAATGCGTGCAAGTACAACGACTGAACGCGTAAATACGAAAATGTGTCCCGAAAACTTTTCAGAGAGAGAGAAATTCGACCGCTCATCAAAATCAAACAGCAAAACTGAGCACAATAATAGCGTGACATCGTTTTTCAAAAGAGAGCAAATTCCGGGCCGCAGGACTTACACGCTGCCTTGCGAGAGTACGTATATAGTAGATAAGCCAAGCGGAATCCTCGCCGTAAAGTCTCACACACGATTGCGAAAACGCAACGCAACGCAGCTGCAGCGCCACGGTTCTCGCAAATACCGGTCGCGGTCGTGGAAGTCAATACCCGCCATCAAAGAGGTCGTTCACGCTCTCGCCACGAAATCAGTGAACGAACCGTGGTACCGCCGTGCGATTCCTTGCGTTCCACGACCACAATAAAATAAAGATCGACAAATTCAGTACACTAGTGCGGCAGTGGTCTTGTCGGTAATGTTGTGTTTCACAGTGTCCAGATCGCCGCACCTGTTTGTCTGGCCCGACCTGGGCCGACGACCAAACGTACTCGTACTCGGTGTTCCCATGACTCCATTCAAGCGGAACGTGATCTGTCCCCCATCACCATTGGCGACATACGTGATGACTCGCAGACACACCAGATGCAGCAATTAGATGTGTAGGCGTAAGAGATAGAGGAGCTGATCAACCCCGCAAGCAGTTCAATTTTGATGATGTAAACCCACATGGAATGGTGCTCAACGCACAAATTATAACGGAAGACAATCCATTTATGATGACACACCAATTCCGCGTCATCAATATGCGATTCCCGCCAGTCGCGGTACGTATAATTGGATAATAATTTAGAACTACATGTACATTTCTGATTCTTCTTGTACGCGCCAAGACAAGTCTTGCGGTAAACTGTGACCAGCAAAACATCGATTTTGAGAACGATGTCACGTACATGGGTCTCGTGATGCGGCTCTTCGTCGTGCCCATAACGTTTGAATAGGTTAAAGATCTGGGAGAATTGTAGGTCGCGCGATGACCTGCTACTGCGCCAAGCGCTGAGCGTAGTTAACCGTTATCAGTTTGTTTGCCCTCGCAAGAGCAAGCAAACTGTTCTTCTTTGTGCCATTTGGCACGACAACACCAGCGTCTAGCAACTATCGGCAAACATTGTTCTTGTGTCACGCGCTGGTTGACTGCTTAATCGCAGTGTGCGTATGGTATGCCAATCCGTCAATATAAAATTTGACACTGTCCGCAGACAGTGCTGCATGTTGTGCATAGCATGTCAATGCATAAACATACCATGCATATAGTTACCATAGTAGTCGCCGACGTTGGCTGGTGCGAGTTCAAACTGTTGAAATTGAAGCGAATCTGGTAACTATTCTCCGAATAGAGCGCCGTTTTCTTCGATAATGCAAATTCGCTTGTTGTTCCCGAATTTTTGTGATAGGTATCGACGATCGATGACAACGTATCCATTTTTGGTTTGGTGTGACTCACTACGGCGCAACGTCTAACAATGAAAGTTTATATGCTTTCTTAAGCGGTGGCTTGTTACCGTAAGAGAGGGTCGTCTATTACAGGAAAACCTCAGCGCTTTAGAGGTATTTTGTGGGTGGTTCTTAACCATGGGGCGATTTATTGCTGCATCAGAAGCACCGGGCGGCTAACTTTCCTTGTGTCATTTGGTTGTTGCACTTTTCCTAGGTCTCCCTGTCGTGACGTAGCAGCTGTCGTGTTCGAAATCCTCTGCTGTTATGTCACCTACTGCCTATCTACCTCTGCTGATTGGTTGGCTATTGCTGTATCAAATACATTAATTGCGTCGCGCAAACGTACCAGACTCGAGCTCAACTTTGTGCCTTCCTTAAGACATATGAAACCTTTCGACGATGAATCCTTTGTCAATGATTCAACGGCAAAACAGCCGCCCTCACATGATATTATGTTTTCTGCACCGAGCACTAACCTCCTTCTGACTATTTTAAATCTCTTTGCTGCATCATGATGTGATATATATAATGTTTTTTAGAATTGTGCGGGACTAAATCATGTATTTTTGCTGTCAGTTATATATAATAATTGGTAGTAAGATGTAAAAATGAATATATCAGCTAGGTACGAAAATTCGTTGAACATACGATTTTATACATTAGTAAACTGTACTAATCGATATGTAGACCACGTCTCACGTCTGCTTCTCTGATCATTAAATTGGTGCCCTGTATGTATGTGTACGCACTTGATGTGACGTTGATTGCAGCAGTTTGCGATTGCATATGAAGTACGGGTGCGTACCAATACTCCACCAGCAGCAGACCGACAGATCTGTCGCTGCACAATAGTCGGGCGGTCATTATGGATATAAGTGTATGAACTGTCGGAATGTGTGTTGCTTCAACTGAGTCTATTAGTAGCCTCCTGTAGCTGTCGATTATATACTATAGTAATGTCAAGCTATTCGTGATCAGGTCGGCCCCGACGTCGGCCGCCCTGCGTTTCTGCGACAGAAATAATTCGAGAAGACATTCACGCGAGTCAGAATCGAATACATCAACGTCGTTCAACAGCTCCGATGCTGCGCGACAAGAGCTCATCGACAGCAGCTGCAGTCGCTGCGACGCGACTCATGCGTGAGTGGTGCGCCCGCGTATTACCGACACTCGCGCCACCAGCGATCGGACCGCTGCCGCTCGAGCAGTTCACCGGCGTCGTGCCGCATCCGTGGGGAATGCTCGCTTTGCTATTGCGGTCACCGAGCCGTTTGCTCGATGGCCTCACGACAGCGCACCATCGGTACGTCGATCGCGTGACGGCAACCGTGACGCAAAACCCGCTGCTGTTCCCGAGCGGCTTCTTTTGCGATGGCTGGGGCGACATCAGCACGCCGCGCCGCGTGCGCGAGCTGCTGCAGAGCAACCGCATGAGCGAAGTGAACGCGCTCGGACTCCATGATGTGCACTGGAGCCGCAAACAGCGATTGCGCGCTGCACGCGTATGTATTCAGGAAGGATCGTTCAAGAGCACGCTGCCGAATGCAAAAGAGTTCCTACCAGCTGCGAGTCTCGACGCGTTCTGTGAGCTCGTGACGCCACTCGAGTGGGAAGAGCCAACAGCAGCAGCTGGTGCGAGCAGCTATCAACAGCAGCAGCCGCTACAAGGCTCGCCGCATCGTCCACTAGTCGGTACGTTGCGCGACTGACTGTTTGTATGTCGTCTGCTGTAGATGTCTGTCGTAGCTATTCACTCACAGCATGCTATTGTCCATATGCATATGCATATGCACGGATATGCATCTCACTACCTACCGTCAGTGCTGCTACCTGGAACGGGCGAGCACGGCTTTGCGCATCGCCGCACGTCGATTGCGATCCCACTCGCACGCAAAGGTGTCGCAACCCTCGTACGTCCAGTACCCTCTCTGTATGGATATGCATATGTATATGTATCCAGTCCATTGCGATGGCTACACTCACTCTGTCAACAACCTTGTCACTCGTTCATCAGATCCTCGAAGGGCCGTTCTACGGTCGCCGGAAGCCACGCGACCAGCGCGGCTCGAAGCTCCGACGCGTCTCCGACCTCGCGATCCTCGGCCAAGCGACGATCGAAGAGGCCAAGTCGCTGCTCGCGTACTTCCAGACGCACTGCGGCTACTCGCACATTGTAATCGCTGGCAGCAGCATGGGCGGTTTGCACGCAGCAATGGTCGCGTCGGTCTTCCCCGGTGACGTTGGCGCGACTGCGTGGCTTGCGCCGCCGTCAGCAGTCCCAGTCTTTGCCGACGGGTTGCTCTCGGCGTCGTGCAACTGGCAGTCGCTGTATAAACAGCACGAACTGCAGTTGCTCGACAAGATGTTGCTGGGGCACGGTGTTGCAGCTCCATCGTCGAGTGTCTTGGACAAGAACAATACTATTGGTGATTGTCCAGTTGCCACAACGGACTTTGTCGATGAAGATCCGGTGCAACAGGCGAAGAAGCGCTTGCGCATGTTCCTCTCGATCACGGACATTGACAACTTCCACGCGCCGCGACGCGCGGACGCAACGGTCTTTGTCGTTGGGACTGAAGACGAGTACATTGGCGTGACCGAAGCGCAGTGGGAGGTAGGGTGCAATCATGATTGTATTGCTATGGATGCTTTGAGCTACAATTGACTCGACTACTGACACGACTGACACGACTGACTCGTGTGTGTACGTTTGTATGGCAGCGCATGCGGCGCAAGTGGGCGCCAGCGCAGTTTCGGTACGTCAAGACCGGACACGTCACTGGCATTCTGCTCGAGCAAGAGCGCTTTCGCAACACGATCCTCGAAGTCATTGCGACGCTCCAGCGCGATACAAAGCAAGTGATGCAGTAGTCCTAGTCTTGCTGACCAGCTCAAGTCCTCGTTTTATCAATTACCATCACTCTCTTGACCATCATTCACAGCCCAAATGACCATAATCCACTGGATATATTGTCTTACGCACTCATGCGTGGAGACAGCAGACAATAATGTCTTGGTACGTGCTTAACACCGTTCGGAGCTCGCTGCGCGAGACGTTCTCGCGCCACATGATCTCTTCGAGGTGGTACTGGCCGTGAAAGTACACGCACAGGCGCTTGAACAGCGTGTACACCGGGTTTGTTGTTGCAATGCGGTCGAGGTACGCGCGCTCGTGGTCCGAGAGCGCGAACGGATTCGCAGTTGCTGCGAGTGCGCTTGTCGTCGGTAGCTTGGCAGGCGCATTGTTATCCACTTCGGGTGCAAGCGGCTTGTCGACAGTCGACGTAGCTACTGACGTTGACACTGTCGGCAGAGGCTGGAACGACTGGCGCGAGAATGCGTTTGCGTGCTCGCGCGGTGTTGGTGCGTTGCTCAGAAAGCTGCTGTTTGCCCGCGAGTGCGCGCGAGTCGCGAGTGCATTCGAACCAAACGAGTTGTTCTCGAACGAGCTGCTGCTGCCGCACTGCGCGTCGCCGACTGCGTGGTCGCTCTCGGATGGAATCATAAAGTACACGTACCGGTGCAACTGGACAATAAAATTGTGCTGCAGCAGCCAGACCTGGACATATTGTGCGTGGTAAGCGAGACACAAAGTGATCGTCAGATATTTGGATAGCACACAATGTTAATAGCCATACCAATAATACCAATACCAATACCCACTCATATCAATATCAGCATAATATCAATAATATAATACCAATAATACTGTCTCATGACAGTGTCCAATACGCGATCACTCAAAGACTCTGCAGTCCAATTATTCAATCCACACATATACACATCCCACATCCCACATCCCACACTCAAACGCACCAGCATGTGGATGTACTCGGTCTTCTTCGGTGTCGACAAGTGCTTCATGTGGTCGCTGATCGCACGCGCACCCGAGAAGCTCGCAAGCACTTCTGCCAACTCATGCGGTGCAAATCGACGGCGAAACTCGAGCGCTCTAGTCGTATGGCTCCGGACACTTGCGCGCGGGTTCACGTGGTAGATATTGCGCATCGTGATCGTATCGACGACCCTACCAAAGCCCCAATAGACGAGGTGCGCTGCGAGCCGAAAGACCTGGTGGATCGGGATCGACGTCTCGAGCGCGAGCTCCTGGAAGCTCCGGAGCGGATTTGCAGCTTCAATGAGCCGCCTAAGCTGCTGCGAGTGGTCGGGTGGCAACGCATCAAAGATCTGCGACACGTCGTCGGCCAGCAATAGCAGTGTATGGTACGGCCGGAGACTCGCCATCTTGACGGCAACGGCGTCTGTGAGTGTCAACGACAGCTGGACCCATCGGTTGATCACAACGTGGGCCGTGCCGCTCTCGTCGAGACCGTGAAAGACGCTCTTGAGGTCGTTCGCAAGCACGCTCTTGCCGAGTGCAACGTCAATGAACGTCTGCGGATCGACGTCTACAATACCGCCCGAGCCATTCGGTGGTTCGCTGCTGCTCTCGGGTTTGCGGTGGCTGTTGGTACTCACACCGCTGCTGTTGGTCCCGACGCCATTATTGGCGGAGCTGCCTGCGTTATTGGTATTGGTATTGTTCGCGCCATTACCGGTATTACCGGTATTACCACCACCACTACCACCGATTCCGCTACTACCGCTGCTATTGCCAGCAGCAGCGCTGAGCCGCTCGTGCTGCGCGAGTTCGTCGCGCATGTGGATCAACTCGCGCACTTCGCGCGACACAAAGCCAGCGCGGAGCTCTTCGTGCAGTAACCCGTTTGCGAGCTGCGCAGCAACAGTCCGGAACGCCGCGATGCTGCGCTGGCGCCGTGCAACGAGCTCGTCGTCCTCGTGCTCGTGCGGTGCGAGCTCCTCGAGCGCAAACACGATGTTGAACATCGTCGTCTCGTTGCGATTGCTGCTGTTTGCATTGGCATTCGGACCGAGCGCGGCTAATGAGCTGCTCGTGTGCGCTGCTGTAGCCGTAGAGCTACTGAGACTGCTTGCCGACATGGCGCCCGCAGCAATCGCTGCAGCATTTGCAGATGCCAATGACGATGTTGCACCGAGTGGCGGTGCAGTAGGCGCTGCGTGCGTATGCGCGCGGCGCGAGACGAGCACAGGGTGGCTGATGAACCGCAGGTCGTCGACGACGAGCTCAAAGCTCTGGTCACACAGCGCGTTCTTGGGGCGAAAGAGCTTCGCGAACAGCGCCGGCGTGAGTTTGTGGAACGACGAGACATGGTCGAGCGCTGACGGCGGTGCGGGGTACCGGAACGCGAGGTTGCAGCCCTTGCTGATGTCGTCGACAACGAGCGCGATGCCCAACAAGCTGCTCATGTCTTGTCGCTCTTTCTCAATTATGTGAGTGCAAGCACATCAGAGCAAACAGCAGTAGGAAACTAGACATGCTGTATACAAAATCTATGTGATAAATCCAATTTCACTATGTATCCAACGTATCAGCATGATTGTACCAACTGCCTCCCAATGCGCGACTGCAGCAGCAGCTCGTACGTGCTGCGATCTCGATCGCCATCATCGCTACTGCGCGTCGGCACGAGCTCCTGCTCGCGCACGCAGAATGCGAGGCTCTGCGCGCAGAGCTGCTGTAGTGCGAGTCGCACGTCGCTCGCAGACTCGCCAGTGCGCGCAACGAGCATTACGTCACGTCCAGCAGCGAGGTGTTTGCGGATCGCAGCGAGTACGTCAGTGCGCAGTGCCACGTCGCGGCAGATGCTGCTCGCTGGTAGATCAGCAAGCGTGACGACGCGTGCGTCCTGCAATAGTGGCGTCTCTGGCTCGTATGACACAGTTTGCTGCTGGTGCTGCTCATAGTCAACGCAGACACTGCCAGGCAGTAGCTGCTGTGTGACGATTGCATCGCACTTGGTGCGCTGTCGGCGTGCAGCTACGAGCGCGTGCTGCTGTCCACCACCTGTCTGGCGCTGCTGCTGTAGGGATCCATGCTCGCGCTGCTTGCGCTTTGCTTCTTGTGCTGCTTCTTGCTGTCGCGCACGCGTGCGGTACACGTGCTTGACCTGTCCAGACGTGAGCGGCAGACGTTCGCTCTGCGTCAATGCGCTCGGCCAGTCGCTTGCAAATGAGGATGACCATGTTGATGCTGTCGACACGGACTGCTCTTGTCGTAGCCACTGCGCTAAACGGTCGCTCGGCGTGTCGTCTCGCGCGACAAGCACGTCGCATTCGCATTCGTCATCGCTACTGTTGCTGCTGTGGATCTGCTCCGGTAGCGCAGTGTTCGCAGTGTTCGCAGTGCTCGCGCTGTTCCACTGCTGCACGACGCTCTTCTGGTCGCGTCGCGTCAAGCGCTGTAGCTCAGAAGCGCTAGTACGATGCGTCATTGCCGCTCGCCTGGACGACGCGTTGAAGCGTCGCGTGCGGAGTCGTTATGTGATCACAAGACCTAGCAGATACCGAGCGCAGCGACTGCTGCAATGCTTCCGCCACCGCCACCGCCACCACGACGACGACAACGCGCAACGCCGTCTGCCAAGCGCACGGCTACATCAGCATGCAAGTCGGCGCAGCGAAAGCGCAATGCAGCGACTGCGCAGCAAACACTACACTCAACAACAGCTGCAGTGCAACTGGATGAGCAGGCGCCAGTCACACACTGCGATGCAAACGAGCAGAGCGACTTGCGTGCACAGCTGCTGCATGCGCTTGCGGTGCACGCTCGTCAGGACGACGAGATCGTCGCTTTGCGCGCACTCGCAACGAGTCTCAAGCGCGAAGTCGACGCGATCCAATTGCCAGCAGCAGCAGCAGCTAGTGCATCGGCAGGCCGTTCGCACGAGTTCTTTGCGCTCGACCTGCAGCTCGAGCAAGCGCGCACTGAGAACAAGCAGCTGCAAAACGAGCTGCTCGACGCACAGCGCGACCTTGCAGCGCTGCGTGCAGTCGTCGAGCGCGAACTGCCGTCGCTGCGCACAGCTGCAGTGCGCGCACGTGCTGAACTCGCATGCGTTGCAAGCCAGTTGCGCGACGAGCAGCAGCACTGCAGCCACCTCGACGCGCAGCTTGCGCGACTTGCTGCGCGTCAGCGGGTTCCTGCTGCTACGCACCGCAAGAGCGACGTTGCGCATGCGCGCGAACAGCTCTTTCTACAGTGTCGTCAGCGCGATAGTAGCTCGGATCGAGATGACGCTGCGCCGAGTGCAGATCGAGACCGCGACATCCGTCGCGACGATGGCGTTGCCAGCTGCAATAGCGATTGTCCATCCGAGCGCGTGGCTCGACACTCGCAAGCGCGACGCTCAACTACCAGCAACAGCAGTAGCAGAAGCAGCGCAAGCAGTAGCAGAAGCAGAAGCAGAAGCAACAGCAGTAGCAGAAGCGATCGATCGCGTCGCGCGCGCGCTGCAGCACAAGTGCTGCGAGACCTCTCAGGGCTCGACGACGAGTTGCATGCCTTGCACACAGCACTTCGCCCAAAGTAGCATGCTTTGCACACAGTTGCTGCTGCTGCTTCTTGCGCTGTCGCCCATGCTCCGAGGATATCTGCATGAACTGTGTGGCAGCAGCCACACATCAGCACGCTCAAGCAGCATGCGCAGCAGCTACTGCTTCCTCGTTTGTCGCGAACGTCGCATTACACGCGGCAGCTGTGGCCGCTGCTTCGGCTCGTGCAGCACCTAGTGCTCTACAGTCGCATTAACCGCAACACGCGATCATCATATCTTGTTTATATCGATCTCCAGTCATCATTCGATCGTGTCTGCGCGGCGCCATGCTGCATCGCACACGCTGCTCGCAGCATGGCTTGGTCGTGCGAGGTCGTTGATGTGAGATCGAGCCAAACGTACCACAAGGAGCAAGTATGTGATGATAATAAAGAGGTTGATTAACCTTTTGAAAACCGCTACAGAAAATCCCACACATCATCCGTACAAGCATCCGAGCAATCGTCCAAATCGACACGCTCACGCCACCACTGCTGTCTGCTCTCCTGCCGCTGCTCACCACGACTGCGATGGACGACCACTTTGCGCGCGTACTCGACGCTGACACACACACCGGCAGCAAACGCACACGCGTTGACGACAGCAACAACAACAACGACAACGACGACGCTCGCAATACAAAGCGCAAACCGACTGGCGCTGCGTTGCTGTCGAAGCACGAGCTCGATGCGCTCGTCGACAGTGCGAGCGTGCAGGACATGGACCAGCTCGATGCGCGCGCACTCAAAACGATGGCGACAACACTTGAGAAACTCGTACGTAAGAACGCTTTGCTGCGGAGCAAACACGCCGAGACGCCCGAGAAGTTTATGGACTCGGAGCTCGCACTCGACGCCGAGCTCGCGCGCTGGAAGCAGCTCGCAGCAGCACCAGCTGACGTGTTTGCACAGCTCGTGGCGCTTGATGTCGCACCATTGCTGCTTGGACTGTTTGCGCACGAGAACGTCGACATTCGCCTCGACGTCGTTGCATTGCTCGCCGACCTCACGGACGTCGATAGCGTCGATGCGGAAGCCGGTGCGCTCGATGCGCGTCGCGCGCTTGCAACTGCATTGCTCGAGCACAAGCTCTTGCCGCTGCTCGTGACGCACATTGAACAGCTCGATAGTCGCGCGACTAGCGAACACGACAGCGAGCGCGACGACGAAGAGGCAGTCGCTGGTGTCTACAACGCGCTCCAGATCCTCGAGAACCTCGCGGAGCTGGTACCGACCGCAAGTGCAGCTGCTTGCGCAACGACGCGTGTGCTCCCAGTGCTGCTCTTGCTTGTTGCGAGCAAGCGGCCGTTCAGCCAGAACAAGCTGTTTGCAAGCGAAGTGCTGTCGATCTTGCTGCAGTCGGGACCAATTGCGCAGCAGGCATTGTTGGCGAAGCCTACATTAGGCACCGACAATGCAGTGGCGGAGTCGACAACTCGTACATCAGGGACAACGCAACGCGATTTGCTCGACGAGCTGTTGCAAGCAGTTGCGCCGTATCGCAAGCGCGAGCCAGCGAGCGTTGAAGAGCACGAACTGCTCGAGAACCTCGTGAACGCTTTGTGCTCTGCGCTGCTGCTGCCGCAAGCACAAGACCACTTTCGACGCCTCGAAGGCCTTGAACTGGCGCTCCGGTGCCTCCACGACCGCACATTGAGCGTGTTCCCTGGCGCTTTGCGCATTGTCGACCTTGCGCTCATGGCCAACGCGCGGAACTGCGAGCGACTCGTCCAAGTCGGCGGCCTCCGGACGTTGTTTGCAGTCTTTATGGGCCGCCACAGGCGCAATGCAAAAGCAGCGAAGCCTAATGTAGGGCCGACATCAAAACGCTCGGCTGCTGCACTGAAACTAAAAGAGGAAGAAAATACTGCGAGCATCGTTGCAACGCTCAGTGCGCTACTGACGCCGACGATGCGCGACGACGTGCGCGATCGCTTTGACGCCAAGTTTGTCGAGCGCGAGCACGAGAAGCTCGACCGCCTGCTCGATCTGTTTGTCAAGTACTTGGGCCGCGTCGAGCAGCACGACAGTGCTTACGTCAACGATGACGATGACGACGAAGACGACGAAGACGACGACGAACGGTACCTCGAACGGCTCGATGCCGGGTTGTTTACGCTCCAGCGGCTCACACACGTTGTAGCGCAGCTGTGTGCGCGCTCGCGCAAGCACCGCGCGTACGTCGTCGTGAAGCTCCATGCGCATCGCATTGAGCTCGACGTGCTCGCGCGGATCCTTGACGAGCAGTTGACGATGCTGGGACCATCGCCATCGCCAGTGAGTGATGGGCCAGGAATCAAGTCCGAAGGCAAGACGGATGGCACAACGGACGACGAGCGCGCCAAGGTCGAGGTGCAGCGTGCGCTGCTGCAGCACTTGCTGCACACGCTGCGGACGCCTGAGACTGTGACCGAGGATGCAACTGACAGCAGTAACACTCACGACGGCGACGCAGCGCCAGTGACGCAGTGAATGGGGTGCTGCAGCAGTAGCAGTAAGCGAGTTGGTAGTGCGTCATAGCGACGTAACGTGCGAATGCACCACAGAGGCGGCGTGCATATGGTTGGGTGCGAGTAGCAAGCTGCTCTCTCTATGTGTGTGAGTTATGTTGGTGGGGCGTTTGACGAAGGTCTACGAGCTCTATGCTGGCGAGTCATGCAAGCGACAGCGACGACTGTGCTGTCGGCGATGAGGAAGCGCTCGCAGCAGCGACCTTGCGCATCAAGTCCTTCTCTTCGTCGTTGTAGAGCGCCGAGAGCGGTGTCGCCACGTCCACGACCGTGTTGACTAGCGACAACGGCTCGGCGGCTGTGATCGTCGAAAGCTGCGGCGGCTCGGTGGTCCCAACAACGTTAGCGTCGTCACTACTGAGCGTCGCAGCTGCAATCGCGCGCTGGAGCGTACTGATGCGCTCGGCATCTTCCGCAGCGGTCGGTGCAGTCGGTGCCGGCAGCGCCAGCTCAGATGCTGGGTCCAAGAGATCAGTAGCCGAGAACCGCGTCAGACTATTCTTTGCAGGCGACGCGCGCGGCTCGTACTGCTCCTCCCAGACCTGCTGCGTCGGCAGCAGCGTGTCGGTGCGGAAGTGCTGCCACGCTGCCATGCTCGCAGGTGCAAACAGGTGGGGTGAGTGCGCCTGTGCTGTCGTCAGCGCCTGGTCGAACGAGATTGCAATGTCGAGGAATGCTGGTGGCGGCGACGGCGGCTTGCGGTGTTTGGTATCAAAGTCGCTGTAGCTGGTATCGCTGTCACTGTCGATAGCCCCAAAGACGCGCAGGACCGTATCGAGACAGCCGCGTCGTAACAAGTGGAGCCGCAGTGGGTCGTTCGCGGCTCGGAACGAAGGGAGCTCCTTCCCAAACATGAACGGCGAGTCCTCGAGCGCGACGATGAAGAGCCGCACGATCGCGCAGTGGAGGATGTTGGCGGCTGGGAACCGCGTGACGAGCTCGAGCGCGCACTCGAGCGTCTGCGCGCGCATGAGCTGCGCGTCGACCGCTGTGCACGAGACATTTAGGATTGGGAGTAGGAGGTACAGCACTTGGACGTGCACGGTCTTGAAGTGGCACTGCCGTGCACGCGGCTGCTGCAGCACAGCGAGGAACGCAGGTAGCCGCGCAATGAACGCTTTCCAGATCACCGGCAGGTCTTCGTGCGGACTGCCCTGCGTGTACTGGTCCTCGTCGGTGCTGCTGGTACTGCCACTGGTACCGTCAGGTGTGGTGTTAGTATCAGTATCAGTGACGGTGGTGCTACCGCTACACCTGGCGCTGGTGCGTGGTGCAAGGAACGCGGCTTTCGTTACGCAGCCGCACTGCGACTGCTGCAGCAGCGAGTTGAGCACCTTGAGCGTGTACGACTCGTTCGCAAACGCCGTCGGGAGAGTGTGCAGATCGTGCAGCGCAGCGGCGATGAGCCAGTCGGCGAATGCAGAAGTAGTTGCGATCGCGTCGACAACGAAGTGGCCGAGACTGCCGCTGCGACGCTCGTGGATCACATCCGTGAGCAAGTCGCACGTGAAAAGCATGCGCGCAAAGCGCACGTGTGTCGCATCGTGCGCTATCCGGTGCTCAAACGTACTACTCGCAGATGGACACAGTGGCGGCAGTCGCGGTAATAACTCGGTCGCTGTCATAGGCGCAAGCTGGAGCAGCAGCTGGGTCGTTGCGCTCTGAAGCGCTGCGACGCTTGCAGCTACGTCGTTGAGGATGCGCAGCAATACGTCGCGTATCGATTCATAGAAGTTGAGTACAAGCAGCGTCTCGAGCAGCGCGGCGGCGTAGCGCGTCTCACCAAAGAAGCTCACGACGGCCTCGGGCGAGTACTGGTCCATAAAGACGTTCAGGAACCGCGTGAGCGCTTCGAGCACCATCGTGTCTCGCGAGTCGCACGCGACGATAGCGCGGCAGATTGCGTCACGCGGCTCGCTCTCAAGCGCTACGAGTGCAGCGATGAGCTGTGACGAGAAGCCCGAGGCGCAGAGCACCCAGTGAGCACGGAACACGAGCGCGTACGCGTCGTAGTTTGGGAACTCGCCGCCGCCTGGTGCAGGTCGCTCGCCGATCGGAACTGCTGAGCAAGTGTCGCAAGTGTCAGTAGCGGTGCCAATCGTGGCAGCTTGAGCAGTTGCTGATGCAGGCTCTTGGAGGATGCACTGCACTAGTGCTGTGACTGTACGTAGCGAACATACACACACAAGGACGATGACAGTGTCAGCATTGTTGTAATACGAGTCGTGCCCAATGCACGCATACTCGCGACCGTAACGAGCATGTAGTGCAGACAATCCACAGTTTTCTATCGAGCGCTTGCAGGACGTACGGTTGTCTGGCCGCATGAGGAATTGCAGCGTCGGGATGTACTGCTCCGAGAGCGACGCAACATCGCTGAGCAGCGCGACGACATCGATCTCGTCACCCTGGTCTTCGCACAACGCATCGACGATGTTGGCGTGCGCCAAGAACGCCTCCATGCGCTCGCTCTTGGCCATCTCTCTCTCGTCTCGCTCTTGAGCGCACGAGTCTGCTGGAGTGTGGTAGTGTACGCCAATGCACCGACACCGCTTCGTGCACGAAGTAATGTCCTGAAAATAACTCCATCTAAAAAGAGACGTAAATTCATCGAAATTACTCATGTAAGTGGGCAAATAGAATGAAAGTTACCGACTGTCGGATACTTCGCATCTAAACTACCTGTTGTGATGAATTTTGACTTACACCATCTATGTACAAAAGCGAGTACATATGAATATTTGTTGAATGAACAAAACGAAAAAACTGCGACTATTTACATACAATATTTCTTTAGTTTTATAGCGTGAATGCAATATCAACAAAACATACGCACAATGTTTAACAAAAACTAATCTCCATTGAATGAACGTTCGAGCCTATAATAGAATACTCGACATAATCACCACCCATCACAAATGAACTCATTATCAATGGTCCGATATGTTCTTCACAGCATGATTTAACATTCGGCTGTATTCAGCCGAACTATCATTGTGTTGCAACATAAGAGATTTTCGTATTACTTCACGCATTTTATGAGTCGGGTGCTGTAGCTACACGTCGTACGAATATGACGACATATAAGCTTGTTTTAGCATTCAATTAATTGCGCCGTGGACGCGTCCAGTAAGCGTATTGGTGATGTTTAGGTCTGCCACGTGTATCGGCCAAGGGCAAAGTGCGAATGATGTATATTTAGAAGCGGCAGAACCATCCTCCGGTGGAGAAACAGCACTTGGAGCGTCTCGCTATGCTTGACATAAAAATCCCCACTTGTTGTCATTGATTGTTTTGATCAGCGAGCAAATGTGCATACTCTTCTCTATAAGCTGTTAAAACGGTTAAGAGTTGGTTCTCTTCACCTTTTTAGCTCAAGTGTTTGGTTTTAGAAATAAGTGTTGGGTTTTCGACTGTCTGTTGGCTTGTATATTTTAGCTGTGTGTACCACATATTGCCCAATTAACATGTCATCGAGCAAAACTTCACTGCAATAAAAGCAAAGCGTGTGGTAGACTAATGTGAGGCAAATCGTCTTAGTCGCGGAAGCCCGGATGCAGCGTCTGGGGTGTGCGCTTATGTGCGCAGCCATATCTCATCCCGGGTGAGAAAGTGCAGACAGTCACTGTCGTTCGCGTTGGATGTGCCGACAGAATGCTCTCGATCGGATTGAGCATTAAACTGTAGGGTCCAAGTAGCAAGACCGTCACTCAGGCAAAGTCTACATTCACTAATACGCGCTCGATGCCTTCATGACAAACAAGTGAGTTGTCAAGCACAAACACGGCGTTGCATAACTCCTCGCTGCGCTCATCGACTTCGTTGCTTGGTATGCTTGGAATTCGCGCTTGTTGTCATTGACTGGTTTTCTCCTACGTTGTTGATGCCACTGCCCGTCATCGTGAACGTCTCGACATCATTATTCGTGAGTTTTATGTCTAAGCAGCTGTATGGTCATCGCAGTGCTGCTGGTAAAATGCAATGATGTAACAGGCACACAAAGTTGCAGAGAAAACCCCATCTGTGATGAATGCGCGTCGTCTGCACGCAATGCACGCTCTGTATGTTATTTGTAATTGGCTGAGCACCGCTGATTTTTAATGGCCATTTCACGCATATAAATAACAATAAGCAGCCTATCAACTCAAAGCTGATATTCTTCCCAGCGCTGTTCCTGTGCTGCCTGCGCGCCACCCAAACGTGCGTCACGCTTCCTCAAAGCGTACGTATGTAACGCGTCGCTCCGTTACTCTTGGTAGCCATTTGTGCTCCGTCCAAGCGGCCATAATGGAAGAGTTGATGGCAAGCACTACAACCTCAAGCCGCCTAGACTGGTGCACGACATGCCCCCGCAAATTGGGAGATGATACTTTAGCTAAACGTATTCCGCATTTTAAACCAAACAGATATGGGAACTGGTTGGACGGGGTAGAATGAGAATAGTGAGTCGGTTACCGATGTATGTTCATTTTGGGTGTACCGACAGTATGGTTATTGTTTTGGTCGAAACGCCTATTTATGTTATTTGTACCACCTAGTAAGAAAGCGTGAAAGGGTGCCCAAAAGATAGTATTTTGTTATAAAGGTCGCTCTTTAGTTCATTTTTATCGCATAACATAATCACTTTTGTCAAAACAATTTGTTTACACTTGCGTTCGGAATTGAGGCGCTTGCGTTTGGTATTGTAACTCCGGATTCGATCTATAAAATACACTGTAGTGTGATGATGACAAAATTTTAAGACAATATATACATATATGTGCAATTTCAGACAAAATTACTTAAAATTGTTTTGTAAAAATCATATGTAACAAGTCTTACATTGTTCAACACGCGTCATCTCACTTGATATCGCCAACAACAATCGACACATGTCAACTGCGCGAGTCGTGCTCGTGGCTGCTGGAGCTGACGCCGAAGCCACCATCGCGCCGCATAAGCGCCAGCGCACAAGCAACGTTGGAGCGGTTAATGGATGCTCGCATTTTGCTGCTTCGGAAGCTGTGTATGTGCACCAGCTGCGGGCAAAAATGTCTGCCGCCGCAGTCACCCACGAGCAGCAGCAACAGCGCGAGCTCGAGCACGCTCAGCGTTACCAACTGGTATGTGTGTGTGTGTTGCGTAATGATCTACCTTGCAATGTATGATTCAGGACTGACAACTTTGCGCTTGACGATGGCGGCGATGTCGGATATGCATGGCGCTCGGCAGCAGCGACCCCGCAGCTGCGTAAGCGACGAGCTCTACGAGTGTCTGTCGTGTCCATTCAGCGGCGTTCGCGAACCCTCGAGTAGCTCTGACGGCAGCAGCGACGGCCCGATCGCCGGTGATGACGACAATGACTACAGCTTCATGGCACACGCGATCTTACACGACCACCCATTCGGTACATGTGTGCTTGCATATGTGTGAGTGTCTGCGCTACACGCGAGTGTGTAAGTGGACAATCGATCGATCGAGGTGAAGGGCTCGCACTAACGCATCACCATCTGTGTGCCCTTCATGCACAGCGCTGCTCGCCCGCAAGCAGCAGCTCTACTGCGCACAGTGCTGCGACTTTATCTACCCGGACGCTTTGCTAGCAGTGCGTGCGAGCGCTACTGCCGCTGATTCCAAAACGCTCGCAATCAGCGCGCACAGCCGCGCCGCACCCTCGAACCAGCGAGTCGAGCGACCATCTGAGACGCCACGACAGCCGTCGCGCCGTGGACTTGTCAACATGGGCAGCACGTGCTACATGAACGTCGTGCTCCAGACGCTCGCGCACAACCCGCTGCTGCAGGACTACTTCCTCGTCGCCAAGAGCCACGGCACGACGATCTGCAAACAGACACGACGACGTCAGCAGCAGCAGCAGCAGAATGAGGACAAGGCAACAGCGTCTGAATCGACAGCGAGTGAAGAGACGACACGCGACACGTCGACAGCGCTCGCAGTGTGTCTTGGCTGCGACGTTGGCGAGTTCATGGCGACGCTGTCACCGCCAACGACTTCTGCGACGTCGCCATCGACCGGTCCGTTCGTGCCGCACAAGCTGCTCGAGGCGTTCTGGCGCTATGCACCAGCGTTCATCGGTACGCGGCAGCACGACGCGCACGAGTTCTTCCTCACATTGCTCGGCGGTCTGCACACGCATACGCACCCGCGCGCACGCAAACTCAACAGCACGTCGCCGCGGTTCTCGTCGACTGCTGCGCCTCTGTGCGACTGCGTCGTGCATCAGCACTTTGCAGGCGCGTTAGTCTCACAGGTCGAGTGCGCCGTGTGCAACGAGGTCTCGAGCACGTTCGACCCGTTCCTAGACCTCTCACTCTCGCTCGACGACGATGGCGACGCTAGTGAAGCTGACTCAACTGCGCTGTCGCTGCTATCGATGCTGCGGCGGTTCACAGCCGACGAGCGTCTCCGCGGCATCAACCGCGTGTACTGCCGTCGCTGCCGTGCGTACGCGAACATGCGTAAGCGCTTGCGCGTGCACAGTGCGCCGAACGTGCTCGTTGTGCACATCAAGCGGCTCGACTTTCACAAGCAGCGCAAGTTGACGCGCACTGTAGCGTTCCCACTCACGCAGCTGCGACTCGACGAGTTTGTTGCGAACGACAGTGACGACAACGACGACGACGACGATGACGGTGATGATGGCGATGCTGATGGTGATGATGGTGCACGCGCTGCGTTGCTACTCGCGAAAGCGGCAACTGAAGCAGCGAACGGGCACGCGAGTGAGAACGAAAGCGACAGCGATAGTGATGCGGCGCTGTACGACCTCGCAGCAGTCGTGAACCACCACGGCGACTCGGTGCAGGGCGGGCACTACACGGCGTTCATCCAGAGCAATTTGTCGCTCGGCATGGATGGCGCGAGCAGCAGCCGCCGCAACAGCAGCGACGAGTCGCCGCAGTGGTTATTGTTTGACGACGCGCACGTGACGCTTGCGACCGAGGAGCAAGTCGCGCAGAGCCAAGCGTACATGCTATTCTACCTCAAGCGGCGCCCAACGCTGCTGCTTACTTGAGTGAGCAGAGAGATAGAGAATGAGCCTACCGCTGGCCCTGTGCAACCGGTTTCGCTCGCCGCAGCTCGCGGTTTTCGTCACGTTCGCGACTGTATTGCCGCTCTTTCGCGCTCGAACGGTCCAACGTCATGAGCATCTGCACGGCATTCGCTAGTGTGGTTGAGCTGCTCGTGCTCGTTGGCTGTCAAGATTAGGTTGTCAATGGTGATTTGGTCTATGGTGTTCAATCATACAAAACCCAACAGCGTAGGTTTTTGATGAAAGATCTGAAATGCAAAAATGGATCTTTGTGAAACGCTATGTGCAGTCATACGATCCAGCGATCCTAAGTAGCCGTAGCGACACATACAATCGCTCAAGTGCACGCACAGCAATGTGCAAGCTCGAAGTGCTCGCTGAGGCGACGCTACTGCTGTTGCTGCTGCTTGCATTGCGCTTAGGCTCGTCAAGCGTGCAGCTCGCTGCAGCAACGCCGTTGGCATCAAGCGTCACACACATCGGTGACACGCAGATCCACACGACCGACATTCTGCCGCTCTCGTCTGCATCCGAGCAATCGACCGTGCCACCTGCGTCGCTACACGAGCACGAGCGCGATGCATCTCAACCACGATCATCGTATTCGCAGCCACCCGAGTCACTCGTGCTGAACGAGATCCGCAGCCCCATCGATGGCTCGGTGAACACGCTACCCGTCCAGTTTGCCTGCCGGTTCAAGACTACAAACTACGACGACTTTGCGCGCGCGCACGGCCACCAACTACTGTGCATTGAAGTGGCGCAGCGCTGGCGACGCTGTGAGCCCACGCTGCAGACGCCACCTGTGTTCACCGCGTTGCCAGCAGGGAACCACAGTGCCGTGGCGTTCCTCGTCGACAGCATCGAATCGAACGAGCGCACGCACGAGTCTGCGCCGATCCACTTCACCGTGCTGCTCGAATCGGACTACCGCGTGTATGTCGAGCAGCAGACGCGGCGCATGCGCGAACAGTTTGGCGTCGAGGATGATCCTGACTTGCTCGCGTGGGCTGCGACGCAGCAGCAGCACGCTGACCATGACGACAGCGAGCACTCGCAGTCACTACCACTACTCGCGCGAGTCACGGAGCGATACGTGCAGGCTGATGGCGGCTCGGTGACTACCTCGATGAGCTCCGAGTCGGCACGCAACGCGACATCACCGCACTCGGACAGCAGTAGCAGCATCGGCAATGCCTCTTCCACCACCAACAGCGGCAAAGAGTCGGACGGCACCACTCGACAGTCGCCGCCACTGACACTACTGATCGGCGTCAAGACGAGCGTGCTACATGGCTTTGCGGCGCGCCAAGCAATCCGCAGCACATGGGGCACCAAGTCACATCTCAACGCGCTTGGCGTCACGCTCGTGTTCATAGGATGTGTGCCGTCGCTAGCGGACGCGCCCGCACACCAACGAGCCGCGCTGGCGCACGCTGTCGAAATCGAGCGACGCACGTTTGGCGACTTGCTCACGCACGAGCTCGACTGCCATGACGGATACGCGTTGCTGCCGGCCAAGGTCACGGCGTTCCTGCAGCTCGCTGCAACAGCATTTGCGCACGTGCCGTACGTCATGATTGCAGACGACGACATCTATCTGCGTGTCGACGAAGTCGTGCGTGCGCTGCAGCAGCACGGTCCGCGCTCGCGGTTCTACGCCGGACAGGTCTGGGCGAAGCAGTTCCTGTCGCCAGTTGCACCGGTTCGTAACCCGCGCCACAAGAATTTTCTCTCAGTCGAGCAGTATCCGCTCGCGGCGCTCCCGCCGTTCGCATTCGGGCCACACGTACTGCTCTCGATGGACTGCGCCGCATTCGTTGGCGAGAATCGACACGACCTCGGCGCACTCGCAGCACTCGACGATGTCTCCCTCGCGCTCTGGTTGCTTGCGCTGCAGGTACACCCGGAGCACCTGTCGGGGTTCCATAACCTGCGCGACTCGAGCTGCAGCGACTCGTTTGTATCGCTCGCTGACCTCATGCCAGCTGCGATTCGCATTGTGCACGCCAACGTGCAGGTGCGTGCGCCGTTCTGCCGCGGCTTCGACGTCGCGGTGTGGGTCAAGCCGTCGCATGGCCCCGATACCTCGCAGCTGCTGCACGTCACGCTCAATGTCGAGGCGCAGATACTCGCGGACGAGCTGCATGTTGTCACGCACGTGTTCGATAACGACAATGGTGGCAACGATAGCGCAGGCGCCGCGCAGTTCGTGTTCGTACCAGCTCGTGAGAGTCTCGCGGCGCACGCAGCGGCAGTCATGACGTTCGTGAATTCGCGCAGTGAGTGGCACCAGTTCGTACCGAGCGAGATCACCACTACCATCGAGCGCCTCATGAACGATACCATCGCACAACTAGTAGAGACGCAGGCTATCAGCTCGGCGCGGCTCGCGCTCTGGCGCCATAGTCTCCAGCTCATCGGCGAGCACTCGCAACGGGAGGCCGCATCGTCACTACTGCCTCGCACGTTCACGATTGTGTACTCGCAAAACGGCGCGTATGGCAAAGCAATTCTCGAGTGCGTCTTCACTGAGATATATAGACATCACTCAGTGCGCGTAGTCGATGAAGCCACACACCTGCGCGAGAAGCAGGCGGCGGCAGACGCGGGTGAAGCACCGCCCAGCATCGACGTTTTTGCGTTTCACATCTTAGACGGCGCCTGCAGCTCAAACTGGGGCGAGCCCTGTCAACGAGCGACGCAGACGTTTATCGACCGGTACAGTGACACGGCGGCGCTCATCATGATCTCGGGTGAGCATTGGGATGTCGATACGCTCGATGAGCGCGTGCTGCTGCTCTCAACTGTCTCGGACGTTGCGCGACACAAACACGTGTACGTGCCGATGGCGAGCATGGTCTT
>JAADWX010000306.1:0-27334 GCA_023336405.1 Globisporangium echinulatum | reverse complement strand
TGCTTGATTTGAGTTGCGATAGCGGAATCAGCTTCGCTTGTGTATTGCCTTCTCGCGGAAAAAGTTTAGGTTTCAAAATGCAAACACAGCAAAGTTGCGATTGAAAAAGAGAGTGCGTCTATAGTTATTCATATGACTGTAGGACCCATCTTATCTGTCATCCTTTAAATATCAGATTAAAAACAATTCATTTTTATACTTGAAATGTATATGTAACATAACATTGTTGTAGTAGATCTCTGTATGGTGGTTACGACACGTTGAGCTGATAACTGTTATCATGCATGAAAACCTGGTTGACATGACTTCGAAAATGGTTTGTTAGACCATGCAGATCAGGATCGCATGCACAAGATGCGTGCATATGGTATATGTGACTACATTATAGCGAATCGATTATAGTCAGGGTTACTATTATTCTAAATACTGATGGTCTCGGCGCCTTTATATTCCTTGTCTGACGTAAAACATCGACCGACTTTTTCATGCATACAATTATATCATATGTCGATTTCGATTAGATGTATTGCAATATGGATTACACAGACACTATCAGTTTGCATATATCCATGGTAAAGATTGAGAATATGTATGTGGCGACCAGATCTGTTGAATGTTAATAGAAGGATCTTTAGAGCGCCGATAGCCAGTACTGTTTCAAAGGCACTGTCGCTTTGCTGGCAACGAGGAAATTAAAACCACGTAACGGCACATGGAGATGGCAATCATGACATGAAGCAGTCGAGCAAGGAAAAGTTGATGTCGCCACTTGTGACCAAGCCACCGGAGTTCATTAAACAACATGCGATTGCGGTGTTGCATTTCGCTGCATCATGATGAGCTGAAATAGGAAAGCCAATGAACATGTTATTGATACATGCAATTCACATTTGAATTGTTAGGACATCATGAATTTTCAAAACTCTCATATTCGATGATTGACAAATTGCTCAAACTTGATTCCTTGACGAACAGATGGACTGGTTGTATAGAGAATACAATTCATATTTGAGTCGCGCTGACATTGAACTTCCTGCATTCGAATGTTTGAATCTCCACAACTCAATGCAGGCCAATTCATTTCGAATTTCAAATGGCTTGCACGTTCTGCGATGTCGCCCGATCCAGGCGACCTGTTCCGACATTTGCATTTTGCAGCACCTCGCGACGAAGCTCCCTCGCATACTCAAGAGCTCGCCTCCAGCACCTTCCTATCTCCATCTCCCTCCCATCTCACGCACTCGTACACTCACAATGGCCGTCCAAGTCGCCCAGGCATCCGACCCGAGCGCTCACTCGCCCGCAAACGCTGCGACTGCCGCTGCATACAAAGATGAACTGCTCTCGCCTGTTTCGAAGCTCGAAGCTGCGCGCAAGCAGGCCGCGATCGAGCAGCAGAAGCGCGTCGAAGTCGCCGTTGCACGCATGGCGAGCGTCAAGAGCGAGAACGCCGGCAAGCGCAAGCTGCTCGAAGAAAAGCTTGACGCAGCACACGGCAAGGTAAAAGTACAGAAAACGACGGCGACGCACAGCGTGATGACAGTTGCGACAAGCGCGACATCGACGGTTGCTGCAGTCACGACGACGCAGACGCAGACACAGGTCGTTGCGAGCACGACAGCAGCAGCAGCATCGACGCTGGCGAGCGCGAGCGCGACGAAGACCACGCAACAGCAGCAGGTACGCGCGTCTTTGTCGCGAGAACAAACGAAGCACCACGTGTACTGACTCGATGCGCTGTGTTCACACACGTGATCTGAATCGGCATATAAGGCTGCGCGCAAGCTGCAGACAAAGACTGCGAGTGCGAACTATGACGCGACCGCTGAGCTGCTTCGGTACGTGCTGCTGTTGCATCTAATGCCGTTGTGACGCGCGTCCATGTAACGGCGTGACGCCATCGCTGACGTTTCGTGACGTTGTCTCATGCAGCGCGACGCGCAACAAGCTCAACAATCTCGTCGACGACGAGCAAGCCGATGATGGCTCGACAGCAGCAGCGACGGCCAACGCGACCGACAAGCCAAGCGATGCAACTGCTGATGGCGACAACTGGGACGGTCCGTCGACAAACTACCATTTGAAGCAGCTCGGTCTCGCGAAGAAGAAGATCGACATCTACGCGCCAGTCGCAGCGCAGCAGCAGGAGATCCGTCGCCTGCGGGACCGCTCGCGGTTTGCACCAAAGCTGATCGTCGTTGACGCGACTGAGGACCACGACTCGGAGATTGACGACTCGGACTTTACGCCCGACGCTGCAAGCGACGACGGCGAGGCCGATGATGCCGACGACGATGATGAGCTTGACTCGGACGCCGAGTCGATTCCTGAAGTTGAGCCGGAAGAGACGCTCGAGCTTGCGAAAGAGAGCGCTGAGCACGCGCAGATGCTGCGTCGGCAGAAGCTCTTCCGTCAAGCGCCGCTCGTGCTGCTGTTCGTATGCGTCGTGATTGTGTTTGCGCTCGTCGGCGTCGACGTCGCGCAGCAGCGGCTGCACATTTGCCCTGTCGACGCATCGGCTGGTACGTCTGTGGCTGTAGCGAGTTGTCTTTGTGTTGGTATCGGCGGATCCTAATTAGCTGTTTGTATATGTAAATTGTGTGTACCATACAGACTCGATCTGTGGCTCGTTCCTGCAGCTGCGCGAGCACGTTGCGACAGCCGTGGGTGGCGCGTATGAGCGCGGCTACGCGGTTGCTGCTAACGCGTTTGCAGCTGCGCGCGCGTCGTTCCACCGCGAGCTCTGAAGACGCAGCAGCATCAATAGGTCGTTGTCGGTCCGATCGCGCGCAGTTGGCCATCGTAGTAAAGTTATTAGGCAATCAGTAGTAATACGTCCTGTGGGTTTCTCTCTCTCTCTATTGCTCTTTACTGCTCTCAATTGCTCTCTGTTGCATACGATCGCCATGTGTCATGGTCTCAAGCAACTGAATGGCTCCAGTTTGTAGCTGAATGGCTCCAGTTTGATTTGTGCTTGATGAGGATGTGCGTGATTCTGTTGCGGACAGGCGGTTCGTTTAGTGGGAACAAATCGTACTTTATCGAATCGATAATATACTGCAAAACTGACTGCCAGCCCACTTGCACGCCACCATTCTTCGTCTGCCCGCCATCACGTCAGCAACCAACCGAGCAGCAGCAGCAGCGACCGCAAGCGTCTCCACACTCTTCCCACACTTCCCACACACTCCCTTCCTTTTCAACAACATCAAGATGGCGACGCGCAACGTGCTCTCGTTCGACGGCGAGCGGGAACTCGTCTCGGCCGAGCGTGCACACGAGCTGCTGCGCGCATACGCCGACGTTGAGAGCGCTGCAGACGTGCCATCGTTCACACACATCACGCTGCGCAACAAGAGCTACACGCTCGAGGCAGCGCAAGTGATTGCAGGCTTCTTCTCGCGCCTCGTCGCAAAGAATGCGTTCGCACACCTCACGAGCGTCGACTTTGCCGACATGATCGCTGGTCGCCCCGAGGACGAAGCGCTGCAGGTGCTGTCGACGCTCTGCGACTCGCTCGCAACGATCAAGACGCTCACGCGCATCGACTTGAGCGACAATGCACTCGGTGAGAAGGGCGTGCGCGCGTGCTTTGGCCTCTTGCTCGCGCAGGAGCACCTCACGCACGTGTACTTTTGCAACAACGGCATCTCAGCAGCAGCTGCCGCTGTGATCGCGGACGAAGTGCTGCTCTTCCGCGGCCCCGAGACGCCGACGAAGCTCGAGACGTTCCACTTTTACAACAACATGAGCGGCGACGGCGGCGCGATCGCGCTTGCGAAGCTGCTGCCGCTCTCGCCGGCACTGCGCGACCTGCGCTTCTCGGCGACGCGCGCGCAGCGCGCCGGCAGTCTTGAGTTTGCGAAAGCGCTCCGTAGTCTGCACCGTCTCGAACGCATTGACCTGAGCGACAACACGTTCAAAGCCGACGGCGGTGTCGCGATTGCTGCCGCGCTCGCGCAGCAGCCCAACCTGCGTGAAGTGAACCTGAGGGATGCGAGCATCGAAGACGCCGGCATGACTGCGATCGCAAATGCGCTTGGGGCGAGCGCCGCAGCCGGCGCGCTCGTGTCGCTCGACGTCTCGGGCAACGACCTCACAGGCGACAGCATGCGCGCGCTCGCAGCTGCAGTACGCAAGTTTGCGAGTCTGCGCGCGCTGCAGCTCGAAGAGAACGAGATCGGCTCGCGCGGTGCCAAGGCGCTTGCAAAAGCGCTTACGCGTCATGCGCCGCAGCTCGAGATGCTCGTTGCGAGCGTGAACGAGATCGGTACAGCCGGTGCAATCGCGCTTGTTGCTGCAGCAGCCACCAAGTCGGCACTTGCGCGGCTCGAGCTCGACGGCAACGCGATCTCGTCGACCGGCGTCGCGCAGATCGTCGCGCTGCTTGCGGCGCAGCAGAAGCGCGACGCGCTCGGGTCGCTCGAAGACAACGACGAGGACGGCGACGACGATGAGGACGATGAGGATGAAGATGCGACCGACGACGAGGAAGCCGAAGTTGAGCCACCGCTCTCAGGCTCAGCGTCGGGTGTCGACAGTCTCACTGCGCTGCTCGACAAGACGCTCGTGATCGCCGAGTCGCGCTTTGCGTTTGCCAACACGCAGCGCGAAGTCGTGACTGCCGAGCGCGCGCGTGAGCTGCTCGCCGCTGCTGGCATTGACGTCCACGCACGCACGCCGCTGCGTTACGATACGATCAGTCTGCGCGGCAAGAGCTACACCGAGGACGGCGCGCGTGTCGTCGCTGACGCGTTCCTCGCGCGTCTCGAAGGTCTCAAAGTCGCGGACCTCGCCGACGTGATCGCCGGTCGCCACGAAGACGAAGCACTGCGCGTGCTCACGATCCTCTGCAGCGCTTTGCGCGGCCACGTGCTCGACGAGATCGACTTGAGCGACAACGCGCTCGGTGAGAAGGGCGTCCGAGCGTGCTTTGCGTTGCTGATCCCACAACCAGCACTGCGGCGGCTGCTGTTTTGCAACAACGGCATCTCAGCAGCAGCTGCGAGTGTCATCGCAAACGAGATCGTGCTGCAGGCGGGTGCAGACGCAGCGTCAACGCTCGAGGAGTTTCACTTTTACAACAACATGAGCGGCCACGACGGCTGCGTCGCAGTTGCAGGCGTGCTCGACCGCATGCCAAAGCTCACGACATTGCGGTTTGCGAGCGCGCGTGCTGGCCCCGATGCGAGCGAGCAGCTCGCGCGCAGCATTGGTCAGCACTTGCGCTTGCTGACGTCGCTCGATGTGAGCGACTGCTCGTTCAGCGACGCTGGTGCTGCGGAGCTCGCAGCGGCCGTGAGCCAGCAGCCGCAGCTCGAAATCCTCAAGCTCCGCGACGCGTCGCTTGGCGCCAGCGGTGCGCACCAGGTGCTTGCAGCGCTTGTGGCGAAGAGCATTGCGCTGCGCGAGCTCGACCTCTCGGGTAACGAGCTCGAAGACGCCGGGCTGCTCGCGCTCGCACCGCTGCTTGCAGCACAGCCCAAGCTCGAGGTGTTGCGGCTCGACGAGAACGAAGTGACGTCGGCTGGTGTCGCAGCGTTTGCGGCTGCGCTGGCCGGTGCAACGCGTCTCCCAGCGCTCGTCGAGCTCTCGCTCGTTGGGAACGAGATCACGGCCAAGGGCGCGATGGCTGTTGTGAAGAGCGTTGTAGCGCATACGCCATTGCTCATGCGACTCGAGCTCGACAGCAACCAGATCTCGGACAAGGGCGTGCGTGAGGTTGAGAGGCTCTTGGCACAGCTCGGCAAAGCTGATGTGCTTGGTTCGCTGCAAGACAACGACGGCGACGACGAGAGTGACGATGACGACGACGAGTAACGTGTTGATTTGTTGGAGGCATTAGTAGATACTGACGACAAGCAGCAGCCGTTGGCCCTGTTCCGCTGTCGTTATCGTCATGAGAGAAGTAGGAGTAGCTAGTACGTGCATCATCGAGATGTGAGTGAGCACGACGCGATGGTGTGTCGCTGCTGCAAGCAGTGGCGCGCACGCTCGCGTTGGCGTTTACATGCACATCTCGATCGTTAGACACAAGTAGAATGTAGGCAGCACGAAGGTAGATACGTAATGGAACAGCGTTTTGACATGCAAGTAGCATCTGACTTGTGATGTCTGCAGTTGATGTCGTCGATCCACATGCATGACAAAGTTGACAGCCAAAAGTGACATGCAAGACTGATTGATATGCATCTTATCGATAGAGCAAAAGACGAGGGAATTCAGCACATATTGGCGGATTTAATGAGATGTCATATTGTGGCTTAAAAAGCGAGAAGCAAGCGAAAAATAGCTACTATGTCACGTCGCCTCTCCTCGATTCATTTTGTCTACACTAAAGCCGATTCTGTCTGAAAATCGATTTTGATCACTAAAACCCGCTTTGCAAATTGACTGGTCAAGAAGCTGCTTTCGGACTGCTCGCTATCGAGCAGAGCGATCAGTTTTCCAAACAGGTGAGCAGGCGAAGCAAGCCGATGTGCATGAGCATGTGCATGCGATAGAGCAGCTCCTGCTGCTGCTGCTGCTATGACGCGTTGCTGTCTACGTGCGCAGGCATGTGTCTGCTTGTAGGACCCGAACAGATAGACTCACGCGCATGCGCTGTGTGATGTTCGTGCAGGTATATTTGCATCATGCCCGCCAAGACCACCAAGCAGTCGGCCAAGCGCCAGAACTTTGAGCTCGCTCGCGGCATCAACGCGATTGCGGCGAACAGCCTGAGCAAGAGCAACGGCCGCTTCAAGCTGAACAAGAAGGGCGGCGCGAAGAAGGCCGTCGCGGTCAAGAAGTCGTCGACGAAGAAGTGGTACCCGGCCGACTACATCCCGAAGCCGCTCCCGTCGGCCAAGACGGCGCGCAACTCGGTCAAGACCGCGAAGCTTCGCAAGTCGATCACGCCGGGCACGGTGCTCATCCTCCTCTCGGGCCGCTTCCGTGGCAAGCGTGTCGTGTTCCTCAACCAGCTCGCGTCGGGCCTCCTCCTTGTGACGGGTACGTCTTGCGTGTGTGTGTCTGTATTGCCGCTGGTAGTCGCAGTCACCAGCTCGCACAGTCACCCGCCTACGTTCCAATGATGCAAACTTGACATCGTGAGGCCACCGGGTCTGGACATTGCAGACAGCGCAGTCGCACACTCAGCAGAAGGACACAAGCGCAAATGAGCTTGCTCTGCTGTGCACGTGGACTGCTGGGTCAGCGGCTGCGCTGTTCGTCGAGCTGCTGCGCAGTCTCTTTGGAGGTTGTGTAGTGGCTCGTTGTCTGGACCCACCGGCTGAAGAGTTGCAAAGATTATGAGAGCTGAGGAACTTGGGATCACCAGCTGGGTGGCTGGTCAACGGCCACGGATGGCGATGCCTACGTATGTGTTTGCTTGGTTCATAGCAACTGACTCGTGACTGCTTTGTCTGTGACTCCTGCAGGCCCGTACAAGGTGAACGGCGTGCCGCTTCGCCGCGTGAACCAGGCGTACGTCATTGCGACGTCGACGAAGATCGACCTCACGAACGTCACGCTCCCGGAGATCAACGACGCGTACTTTGCGAAGGAGAAGGTGTCGTCGAAGAAGACGAAGGAGGAGCAGTTCTTCGCGCAGTCGGCGTCGGTACGTCTGCACTCTTGTGTCTGTGTCGGTCTGCTATGATCCCTAGCTGGTCGATGGTCGGCAGTCGACACTGTTGTCACGCACACAACTGTCGCTCGAGTCCCTGGCGCAACGTACGCAACTCGACGTCCTCCCTTTTGACCTGATTGCGGTCGTTGGGTCTGATGGACCGACAGTTGCGAGCGCATGCGCCAGTGGCTCGTTTGACATCGAAGTCGTTCTCGTCTCTCGACCTCGTTGCTTTCACGAGCACGAGGTCGGAGCGAGACGCTTCACTATCAGCGCTTGGGATCGCTGCTGTGGCAAAGCTCCCTCGCCCGCAAGGTGCTAACGTGTGGTGCTGTTGTCATCACTATAGGCACCGGTGATCCCGGAGCAGCGCAAGAAGGACCAGAAGACGGTCGACGCCGCGCTGCTCAAGCAGATCGCGGCCGAGCCGTTCCTCCAGGCGTACCTGAACGCCAAGTTCACGCTCACGAAGAACGACCGCGCGCACGCGCTCAAGTTCTAAGCGTCTGTTGCTGCAAAGTGCCAGTAGAGCGTAGAGCGTGATGATGACCTGATCAATCAAGGAAAATACCTGCTGAACCATTGTGTCTCGTGTCATTTGATGGTGTTGTTGTGCAAATCTGTGACGTGTGTGTGGACCTCGAAAGTGTATGCTAGAATGTCGTCACGGTAATCCTTGAAAGCGTGATGCCATCGATTCGTGAGCTGCTCGAAGCTGTATACTAACTAGTACGATGTATCAAGTCCTACTCACTCCCTACGCGATGAACTCGTCGAGCAAGTCCTGCAACAGACGGTCATCGCTGCGCTTGTGGAACTCGCGAAGACTCACTGGTGGAACGTCGCCAGGTCGCAGCGGCATATCGTTACTCCCACGGCGCGCTCGTCGCTCGCGTCGCAGTGGCACGTCGCTATCGTCTACGCGGTTGTCGTTCTCGGACGCTCCGTCGTCGTCGTCTTCTGCTTCCTCTTCGGGCGACGCAATGAACTTGCGCGCCGAGTACAAGTCATCGCCACTGCCGCCGCTACAACTACTCGTTCCACGCGCGTCGCGCTGCTTGGCTGCAGCTGCGAGCGTCACTTCAGTCTTTGCGCCGGTGGCTAACGATGCACCACCGCTCGATGTCGCTGTCGCTGTCCCAGACGGCAGTGCGGGACGATCGCGTTTCGAGGTCTTAGCGTCTGCTGCCCAGCTCTCGCTCTCGCGCGGGCTGTGGAGAAAGAGTTTGTTTATCGACGACGCTGTTTGCTTGGTCGACCAGTGCGCGGCCGTCGCTGACGACGCGGCAGTCCACTCCTTGCGTGATGTCCCAAACGTGTCGCCCATCGAGCTGAGGTCCTTGCGTGGCCAGCAACCCGACGTGTCAGAAGTCAGTGAGTCATCACCAGCAGCAGCACCGACAGCTTTCTTGGCGCTAGCGCCGTAGGCGGCCGCATACGATGACACCGACTTGAACTCGGCTTTCGCTGGTAGTACTGACATCATCGCCACAGACGATGATGTAGTGAGCATTGGTCGTGCAACTGGCTGGTCAAAAAAGCGGTGCTGCAGTGCCTGTGCTGCCGTGAGCCGCCGACTCGGGTCGTATTGGATGAGCTCCTGGATGAGCTGCAGCGCTGCTTTGCTCGTTGTCGATGGCAGTAGGTGGCTCCACGGCACTTGCACGCACTTGGGGAAGCGGAACTGCATCTGCGCGACCATCGTCATGCCGTCGGGCCAGTTCTCTTTTGTCGGTGTGCCGAGCACTTTGCAGATGCGGCACATTTGGTCGGCCTCGGACACGCCTGGGAAGAGTGGCGTCTGCAAGTACAGCTCGGCCATGATACAGCCACAGGCCCAGAGATCGATCGGGCTGTTGTACGTCGTCGAGCGCAACAAAAGCTCGGGGCTGCGGTACCACCGCGTCGCGACGTAGTCGGTGAACGGCGGCCGCGACCGGATCTCGCGCGCTTGACCGAGGTCGGCGATCTTGAGTGTCTCGTCGTGACATAGCAGGTTCTCGGGCTTGATGTCGCGGTGGAAGAAGCCGTGCTTGTGCATGTGCGCGAGGCCGCAGAAGAGCTGGTACATGATCGAGCGGATCTGCACCTCTGAGAGCCACGGCAATGCCGTTGCACCTCCTCCTCCTGCTGCTACTGCTGTCGCCACGCCAGGTCCAGACGACGACGACGCACTTGTGTCGTCTACACCCGACAGCCCAGCGCTCGACGACGCACTCGCTGTCGGCTGCTGCTGCTGCTGTCGCTCTGTGAGCTGCCGCATCACGCGGCAGAGTGACGTTTGCATGTACTCAAAGACAAAGTAGAGCTCGTCTTTGTCTTGGATCACCTCTTTGAGCTGCACGATGTTCTCGTGGCGGAGCACGCGGAGCGACTTGAGCTCGCGCAGCTGGAGACACGCCTCCCACGTCGGGAAGAGCGCCTTGAGCTTCTTGATCGCGACGACTTCGTTCGTCTTGAGGCTCCGCGCGCGCACGACTTCACCGAACGAGCCATTCCCGAGCTGCTCGAGCGTCTCGTATCGGTGCATCCTCGACGCGACTTGCCTGCACTCGACTCCTGGGATCAATTGACTGTCCTGTCGGATCGACCGAGTCTGGGTAGTCCAGAGCGAAACTTACGTAACGTCTCGGCGCACGTCTAGCAAAATAGTCAAGACTTACTAGGTCAACTACTTACCAGTCATTGGTGATAGTGCGTCCACAGCACCAACAGGCCAATGATGAATGCGATGCAGACAACACTACATTAGTGGGTGTGCGCATGACCATCCGAGTGCCTGAGTAAGTTCTACTGCAGATCGAACAGGTCGCATGTGTCTAGCGAGTCGTCGCAGCGCATCGTACGCCTCTCTCGGATTCTATCACGACGACTTGGTGAGCTTGCCGTAGTTCTCCATCATCCAGCGCAGTGTGCGCGCGACCGAGTCAATGTCGAGCTTGTGCAGTGCGCTAGAGCAGTAAGTAGGAAGAAGGAGCGAGACGTCGTAGTCGCGACGTCGTCACAACACACACATCCACTTGTTAGCAAGCAGTACACAGAGTGTAGCCAATCAATCGCACTCAGAGCCATAGTAGCATTGACGTGGCTATCGACGCACCTCACGGGCACGATCGCAAGGTCCGTCGCTTTGCGGAGCTTGTGCAAGTTCGTCTCGGCACCACTCTCGTCCATCTTGTTCGCAATGATGAGGGACGGCCGCGTCGTGATGTCGGGCGCATACAGCTCGAGCTCGTGCTGCAGGTGTTTGAAGTCGTTGATCGGGTCGCGGCCCTCGGTACCCGCCGTGTCGAGCACGTACATGAGGATCTGCTCGCGTACAAGCGATCCCACCCACACAAATCAGTCGTGAGCACACCGAATCGAGTCACAACCATCAGCCAACCTACTGTCCGACCACCGTTTGACCTACGGACCGACCTTGGTGCGTTCGATGTGACGGAGAAAGTCGTGACCGAGTCCGACGTTGCGGTGCGCGCCTTCAATGAGTCCAGGGATGTCGGCGACACTGAGGCGGTACGTGTCGGGGAACTCGACAATGCCGACGTACGGGTGCAGCGTCGTGAACGGATACGGCGCGATCGCTGGCGTCGCGCGGCTGAGCGTGCTCAAGAGCGTCGACTTGCCGGCGTTCGGGTAACCGACAAGCCCAACATCAGCGATTGTCTTGAGCTCGAGCTCGTAGTACTGCGACGTGCCGGGCGACCCGACGCCCTTGTTGTCCGGCATGTGCTTGCGCAAGCGCCCAAAGTTTGTTGTTTTGCCGGCGAGGATGCGGTTTCCGAGCCCTGGCTTGCCGCCAATCGCTGCGAGGAACGAGGCGCCGGCGTGGTCCAAGTCGCTCACGGTCTCCATCTTATCGACGATCTCAAACTCGCCGCTCTCGAGCTCGCGCTCAAACTGGAATATGGGCAGTGTCGTGTAGTCCAGTCAGTGCGTAAGTGTATGTTAACAAGCCAGTGTATGGACTGGCAACAGCTGCAGCTGTGCATATGGAGACATAAGCGGTGGCAGGTGGCTGCGACGTACTCGCTTGACGCGCTTCACGAGCGTGCCACACGGCACTTTCACGACACAGTGCTTGCCGCGTCGACCGGCCGAGTCGTTTGCTGTCGAGCCGCATGCGCAGCCGAACGAGTGCAAGTAGCCAAGCAGGTACATACGAGTGCGTCAGTGCTTGACGAGAGTACAGCTGTAGCGTCGACCGATCGACTGCAGACCAGCCAGGAGCATATCACGTACGCATGCCGTTGAGCCCCGCGCCGCCTTTGAAGTGGTGCGTTGCATTCGCGAGGTTCTGTACGCGGTCGTCTGCGATGATCGTCACGTTACCGCCAGCGCCGCCGTGGCCGCCGTTCGGCCGCTTGCGCATCGCCGACTCGCCTGTCAGTGGTGCATACACACAGTAGCGTTAGGACGATCAGCCGCTCACACGACTGCGATGTGCTGCACAACATGATGCAGTCAACACAGAAAAGCGGTGCACACGCACTGAAGAAGCTCGCGCAGCCGTTGCCGCCGTGTCCGCCCGTCGCTTTGATGCGGATGCGGTCGACGAAGCGGCGCTTCGAGTGCTTGGCGCGCTGCACGCGCACCTTTTGCTTGACGTGCTCCTCGACCTTGCGGTCTGCGACGTTGATGAACTGCGCGTTGTTCTGCTCCATCCACTCCATGCCGTCAAAGTCGTCGTTATCGTCGTCAAAGTCATCATCATCATCATCGTCGTCGTCATCAAAGTCCATGTCGTCAAAGTCTTCTTCGTGGTACTCGTGTTCGTCATCGTCATCATCATCGTCATCGTCATCGTCATCACCGTCTTGTGGCGATGGTGGCTTGGCTGTCGCAAAGCGCTGGACGCGGTGTGCGCGACGGCCAATGCGCAGCGGCACCGGCGCAAACACGCGCGAGAACACCGAGAGACGCAGCATGGTCTTTGCTAAGATGATCGATCAATCGCAATCGCTTGGTGCGAGACGCTCACAGATGTGGCTCTGTGCAAAGTTGCATTTACGTGGTCCACACAAGTGATCTTTTCCTGTATTTTGTCACTACCAACTAGCGACTATCACTCATGCCAGTCAAAATGCAGATGTCGTCTCGATGCGCTACTACGTCGTCTGCTCTTACGTCTGTACGCATCCATCCACTACCTACGGCTTCTTGATGACGCTCACAAAGCCGCTCGCGGTGCCAAAGTACTTTTCGTTCGCGGCCTTCACGCGCGCTTTCATGACCTCGGGGTTCAGCAGCTCAATGCCCTGCACAGGCGTGAACGCAAGACTCGACGCGAGCCCCGACATCGGTGGTTTCGAGGCCGCAGTCGAGTAGCTTGCAGCCCGCAGCTTCTTTGTCAACTGCTTTTGCTCTTTGCGCACGACGCGGAGGTTGCCTGAACCTTCTTGGCCGAGCCGTCCAGCTGTAATCCCCATGGCATTGTCGCCGTACTCTTCGTCGGCACGTGCAAACGTCTGGCGGTTCACTTCGCGCCGCACGTCGGTCATCTCCATGCGCTCTTTCATCTTGCGGTACCGCTTGCCGCCGCGCTTGCGCCGCGGCTTTTCGTCGGGAATTGGCAACGCTTTTTTGGTTTTTGCTTTTTGCGGCTCTTGCAATTTTTGCATTTTGGCGACCAGGTCGTCACGAAATTGGGCGCCAACAATCCCATGTACGTCGCAGCCGTGCGGTTGACTATCGACGCGCGCCATGAGTGCGAGTTTGCCAGCGAGTGCCCGACAGGCTTTCATGCGCAGGTACGGCGGGACGTTTTGTACGACGTCGGCAAACCAGATGATGCCCGTGTGCTTGAGCGCTGCAGCGGACGAGAAGCCACTGAGGACTTTGCGCTGCTGTCCGAGCACTTGGAGGTTGCACGACGGGATGCGCGCGAGGTTCGCAACGCCGCCAGCAAGCCCAATGAGCTGCGCTGCAATGCGCGTGCCAACGAGCTGCGACACGTTCGGCGCAAGGAAGCTCATGCGCGACTCGACAAAGCCGAGGATCATTGTTTTGTCGGCGTCGAGTGCGAGCAGCTCCGCACATGCTTCTAGACACGTTGCGAGGTTGTCCGGTGCCAATGGTTTGCCGCTCGTACCCGAGCCTGTGACCGAGATACCAATGACGGCAGCGCTCGGCAGCAACTTGCTCAGGTCGACTGCTGTCATGTCCATCTCGTTTCCGATTGTCTGGACGACGCGTGCGTAGTCGAGTGCGTTCGGCACGAGCGAGTCGAGCTCTGGGAACTTGGAAGCGTAGATGTCGGCGATGAACCGATGGATCGCAGCGATCTCGTCGTCGATCTGGACCATGAGGTCATTCGACGTCACGACGAGGTTGTACTCGGTCGTGCCCTCGACGAGCTGCTCGGGGTTGATTGCGTCCTTTTGGTCGACGTACGTCTGGATCGTCTGGACGTGCTCGAGGTACTTGGGCGACCGCTTGAGGTTCGCGACTGCTGCGACGCCACGCTCGGTCGCTTTCGACGCCAGTGCGCGTTCGACTGCGTCGAGACTGCTGCTTCCTGCGAGCGCTGCAAAGTCGCGCTTCTTGTTGTTGGTAGCCGACATTGTGCCACCAGCAGCGCTCTTTAACTCGTCGTCGTCGCCATCGTCCGCGTCGTGGTTGTCTTCGTCGCCACCAGCAGCTGTACTACCAAACGCGTGACTCTGCTCTTCCTCGCCTTCGCTACTGCTGCCATCACTGAGCTCGTCGAGGTCCTCGAGGAACGAATCGGCAAGCGACGACATCGTGCTTGGTCTTCCTGGATTGTCGTGGCTGTCGATGTTGTTTTTGCTAATTTTGCTTTGTGTGGTGCAATCTGAGTAGCGTGTGCCACACCATAGAAACAATCACATTTACATTCTTGTTTTGCTGGAAATCAGTAAATTCTACATTCCACATTTGATGCGCAATCATGCTAGTTCGCAATCGCTGATTGGCTGAAGGCAATGCGATCCAGGGTTCTGCGACAGTCGCAATGCAAAACGGCAACCAACAAGCTTTGCAACAACAACGCCACCGAATTTGAGCGCTTCACATCCTCGTGGTTGACTTCGCCATTGCTCGACTCGCCTGCTCGCTCGCATATCAATCACATCCAGCTCTCGATATCACAAGAACGATGGGCTCGTTGATGCGATTCGCAGCGCTCGCAGCTGGCGTTGCTGCTCTCGGCGGCATGCGCAACGTAGACGCGTGCACGATGATCGCTGCCGGCAAGAACGCGACGGTGGACGGCTCGACGCTCGTCGCGCACACGGACGACGCAGGTGGTGGCGCAGCCGACTTGCGTCTCGTACACGTGCCAGCACAGGACCACCCAGCTGGTGCACAGCGTGCAGTGTACAGCTTCTATGGCGGCTACCCGCGCCTCGTGAGCACCGAGCGCGGTCCGCACTACGCGCCAACGCACCGCGACGAGCCGCTCACGAAGCCACTCGGCTTCATTCCGCAGGTCGCGCACACGTACGCGTACTTTGACCAGGACTACGGCATGGTGAACGAAGTGCAGCTGAGCATCGCCGAGAGCACGTGCGGCGCGCGTACCGTTGGCTGGGCCGCCGACGTCCCGCACGGCTACAACCTCTTTGGCATCGCCGAGCTGTCGAAGGTCGCGCTCGAGCGCTGCGACTCGGCGCGCTGCGCGGTCCAGACAATGGGCGACCTCGCAGTCGAGTACGGTTTCTTTAGCGAAGACAGCGGCGATCCGGCAGCGCCGGGGTACATTGACTCGGCCGAGACGCTCGGGATCACCGACAAGTACGGCGAAGTCTGGGTCTTCCACGTGCTTACAGGCAAGCACAACGCAAGCGCTGTGTGGGCTGCGCAGCGCGTCCCGGATGACCACGTCGTGACGGTTGCGAACGCGTTTATGATCCGCGAAATGAACTTGAGCGACTCTGCGCACTTCCTCGCGTCGCCAAACGTCCATGCGCTCGCTGAAGACATGGGCTGGTGGAACGCGTCGATGGGTCCGTTCGACTTTACAGCCGCGTACGGCTTTGTCGACATCGACCCCGTGCATCCGCTGTACACCGGTCGTCGCGTCTGGCGCGTCTACGACCGCGTCGCGCCGTCGCTCGAGCTCGACTCGCGTCTCGGGCAGATCTCGCAGTACAGAACGTACCCGTTCTCGGTCAAGCCCGATGCGCTGCTGGCTGTCAGCGACGTCATGGACCTCTTGCGCGACTACTACGCCGGCACGCAATACGATCTCTCGCGCGGCGCTGCAGCCGGTCCGTTTGGGTCGCCGATTCGCTGGGATGGCGACAACAAGGGCGTCCGTGGCGGCTGGGAGCGGCCGATCTCGAGCTTCCGGACCGTCTACAGCTTTGTCGCACACGTCCGTAGCTTCTTGCCGGATGCAATTGGCTGCGTCGTGTGGTACGGACAGAACTCGCCGCACGCGAGTGTGTACGTGCCGTTTGCGTGCAGCCAGCAGTCCGTGCCGACTGCATACAACGAGCGCGTTGGCAAGCAGAGCGCCGTTGATACAGCGTCGGCGTGGTGGGCGTTCAACTTTGTCAAGAACTGGAGCCAACTGCGCTTTGACCGCATCAGCGTCGACATCCGGCAGCACATTGCAGTGCTCCAGACCGCAGCGTTCGAAGCACGCGCAGCGATGGAGCTCGACGCACACAAGCTCTATGCAGCCAACGGCAGTGCTGCTGCGACCGAGTACCTTGAGACCCGCTCGAACGCGTTTGCGGCCGACGTTGTTGACCGCTGGTGGCAATTTGCGTGGCAGCTTGTTGCAAAGTTTGCCGACGGGTATGTCACGACCGGCGAAGCGCCCGAAGAAATGGAGACGCTCGGGTACCCGGCGTGGTGGCTCGCTGCGACCGAGTTTGCGCAATGGCCCGGCACGTCGTTCGTTGCGCACGCGCCGATCCAGCAGCAGGTCCAGATGACGTCGGCTCCAGTTGCTCCAGTTGTAGCAGGTTCGGCGGTGCCGGCTGTGACGACTGCAACTGCTGCTACAGTGTCGAACGACGTTGTGCCTACGCAGCTGCAGTCGCAAACACAGACCCACGCGGTTGCGTTGGTCGGCAGTGGCGTTGCCGTTGGGATGCTCGCAGGCATGGCGATCATGTGGGTTGCGGACGTGCGGCGTCGCACTGGCTACCGCGCGCTTGCGTGAATGTACGAGTATGCGTGAGAGCGACTACAGCGAGTGACAGCTCAGTTCGAGCAGCAGCTCAGTATGGACTGCATGGGACGACCAGGAAGTCAAAATCGATGGCTGTCAGTCGTTGTGTCTATCGTGATTCTCTATCAGGTTGTATGTATCAAATGGGTGGTGGCTCGCTACGTACTCGTTCAGTAACTACGAACGCTTGCTGAACCGGTCGCTGCGCTCGCGCGCGCGCTGTTCGCCGCGGTTGCGCCGGTGCGACGTTGCGTACGGACGCTCCTCCGAGCGCGACCGATTGCTGTCTCGCCCACGTCCGCGGTTGTCACGCGCGCTAAAGCGCTCGCGCTGCGGCGACGCCGAATACGTCTCCGACGACTCCAACTTGGCGGCGCGCCAGTCGGAACGTTCGCCAGCGTCGCGGTCGCTATCGCGTGGCGTGCGGCGATCGTTGTCGCTGCGGCCGCTGCTGCGGCGTGCGTCGCGGTCCGAGAAGCGGTCGCTCCGGCTGCTATCGCGGTCAAAGCGCGACGTCGAGCGGCCACGCGGTGCATCGTCACGGCCACCACCAAACTGTTGCGTGCGACGCTCGCCATCGCGGTCACTACGACGCTCGCGGTCGCCGCTGCTACGGCGCTCGTGGTCGCGGTCGCTGCGACGTTCACGGTCGCCACGGCCAAACTGCTCAGTGCGGCTACTGCGCTCGCGCGATGATGGCACGGGCGGCTCGCTCGAGCTGCGCGGCGCGCGCTCGTAGCGCACAGGCGGTGCGAGCTCGCGCAAGTCAAAGCGCTCGCTCTCGGGCGTCGCGTCCGACTCGCCAAAGTTGCGCGGCGTGCTGCGGCGCTCACTGCTGAAACGGTCACTTCGGCGATCTCCACGGTCAAAGCTGCGATCACTACGGTCGCGGCTGCGGTGTTCAGTGCGACGGTCACTACGGTCGCGACTGCGGTGGTCAGCGCGACGGTCAATGCGGTCACTCCGGTCGCTGCTGCTGCGTCCGCCACGCGAGCCGCCACTCGAGCTCTTGACTGCAAACTGCCGCTCGGCATGCGCTGCCGGCTCGAGACCCGCGACACCAAAGAGCCCCATCTTGCGCAAGATGCGCTTGTCGAGCCGCGGCGTCTCGCTCAAACCAATTGCGTGGCTGTAGTGCTCGGCGATCGCAACGAGTCCTTCCTTGTCGAGTCCGAGCTTCTTCTGGTTGCCGTTGTAGAACCCGAGGAACGCCTGGTACGCCTGCGTCGCCGACTTTTCGAGCTCGCTCTCGGGCTTGAGGCCACGCGCAAGCGCTGCGGTCGTGCGCAAGCCGATGGCTGACGACGATGGCGTGCGCGCGACGACCTTCTCGACCAGCGGCAAGTCCGCGAGGTCTTTCAGGAACGGCGTTTCAAAGTCGGCGAGCACGAGCACACCGCGGCCTTCCATGCCAGCGCGTGCGGTCCGACCGAGGCGGTGGATGTACTGGTCGCGGTCGGTCAGTCCGACCTGGAGCACGAGCGAGACGTCCGGGTAGTCAACACCGCGCGCCGACACGTCGGACGAGAACATGATGACGTTCTTGCCGCTGCGGAATGCGTCTGCAGCCTTTGTACGCGCCGACTGGCTCTTGCGCGAGTGCATCTCAAGCACGTTTGGGAACTTGGCTTTCACAAACAGCTGCGCCATGAACTGCGCGGCGCGGGCGGTCGGGAGGAACACGAGCACTTTGTACGCCGACGACTCGTGTTGCTGCATGTGTTCAGTCAGGACTGACTCGACGGTCGCAATGACGTCCGGTAGCGGACATGTGACGTACTCCTGGACGGTCTGGACGTTTGTCTGGTGGTCGTCTTCGTGAATCGTGTCGACGAATTCGTAATCGGCGCGCAACGCGACGTCCTTGAGCTCGTCGGTCGATGCGGGTAGCGTTGCGCTAAAGAGCAGCGTCTGGCGTTCAGTCGGCAGACTCTCAATGATCTTCATGATCTCGCGCCGGAAGCCCATGTCGAGGAGCCGATCGGCTTCGTCGAGCACAAGCACGCGCAAGTCGCGGAGCTTCTGGCGGATATTGCCGCTGTTGTCGTCGAGGTGCGCTTGCAGCCGACCGGGCGTCGCGACGAGCACGTCGACGCCGCGCGCGTGGCTCAGCTGCTTCACGTCGCTGTTCATCGACGTGCCGCCAACGAGACACGCTGTGCGCATGCCGTGCGCTGCTGTGAGCTTCTCGGCCTCGACTGCGATCTGGCTCGCGAGCTCGCGCGTCGGCGAGATGACGAGCGTCGAGATCTTGGCGCCACTGTCGCGACTGCCGTTGCTGCTCTCGCGCGCTTTGAGCAGGTTCTCGATCGTCGGGAGCAAAAACGCAATCGTCTTGCCGTTTCCGGTCTTGCCCTTTGCGAGCACGTCTTTGCCTGCGAGGATGTGCGGCATCGTTTCGTTCTGCACGTGCGTAAGGAACTCGTAGTTCATTTCCTGCGTGAGCACGCGCTTTGAGCGGTCCGAGATCGCGAGCGACTCGATCGACGTCTGCGTGAGGTACTGCAGCGTGCGCGTCGAGTGCAGGCCGGCATAGCGCAGCTGGTGCCGCGGCGCGACGGAGACGCGCGTCGAGAGCCTCGAGAGCCACATCGCTGCTGTTTGCTGCTTTGTTGCTGTTGATGTCGCGGTGGCCGCGAATTGAAGTGATGTCCAGCAGTCGCTCAAGCACTGCAACAGTCAATAGACGGTTCTGCTCCTGTCCAACCGTCAGCGTATGTTGGAATCGTGGATTTTGTTACTATCGGATGTCAGGGATGAGCGCTCGTACGATTCTCCATGAAGCCATTTCGGATCAGTGACATTGTTTGTTGTCAGTATTTGCGCTTCGCTTAGATACGATATGAAACCCGCTCTCTGCTACAAGTGGAGAGCCTAAGGATCACATTTTCCTTGGATCGGTCTGCTCAACAACAGCGGCGCAACAACAGCAGCAGCTCCACGACAACGACGACTGCTCGACGCATCCGCTGTGCGCACTCGACTATACGCAACTCGCTACACACAGACAAAGGCGACGCTTGCACGTGTGCTCGCTCATACACACACACGCACAAAGCTTGACAACAGCAGCAAGTGCCCAAATGGCGCGCACACTGTTCGCACTTGGCTGTGCGCTGCTTGCACTCGTGGCCGTGACGACGACGCCTAGCGCTGACGCATTCATCGTGCAGATGGATGGGTACTCGAAAGAGTGCTACTACGAGTACGTGCGCACGAAGCGCACGGCGTACCTCAAGATCGGCGTGCTCGAGTCGCAGGACCGGTACGACATTCGGCTCATGGCGTTCGGACCGTTCCAGGAGCCGCCGACCGAGGACGACTCGAGCATGAACTTTTTCGACCAGCTCGTGACGACGCAGCGCGACGAGCAGAGCAACGACGTGCAGCACAACGGCTTCAACTTTGACTCGGAGCACCGCGGCGGGTACTACAAATTCTGCCTCGACAACACGCACAGCTCGTACAGCGGCAAGGTCGTCGAGTTCTACACGTCGTTCGACCTCTCAAACGAAGACGAGCTCGGCCACGAAGACGAACTCGAGAAGTACGCGCGCCAGCGTACGTCCCTATTACAAGAGTGTGTGTGTGGCTTATACTGTAGGAAGAAGTGTTATGTACATAACTGACGATGTACGTCTGTGTCTCTGACTATCTCCACATGGGGATCGGATCTGCTGGACAACTGACACGCACAGAGCACATTGAGGGCGTGACGACGTCGGTGAACCGCATGAAGGAGCTGCTCGAGCAGATCAAGTCGGAGCAGCTGTACTACAAGTCGCGCGAGCGCCGCCACCGAAAGAGTACGCATTGAGACTTTTGTGTGACTGTGTCTCTGTGTCAGCATGACCAACGGACTGGCAGACTGACTGACGAACTGACTGACGGATCGCAGCGCTCGAGAGCAACAACAACCGGCTCATGTGGTACACGATGCTCGAGATCGGCACGCTCGCGCTCCTGTACGTCGCGCAGTCGTTCTTCCTCCACAAGTGGTTCAGCGACCGCGGGCTGCTCGCGAAGCGCCAGTGGGCGTAAGTAGCTCCTCAGCTGTCCAGCTATCTGTCGGCAGCAGCGCTAGTCGACCGCCATCGACTCGACTGCGGCAGGGCTGCTGGACCTCCAGGCGACTAGACATGGGACGCATACACACAGTCGCACAGTCAGACAGCCAGCTAGTCGCACCTGTGCGCTTGCTCTTCCATGCGGTTCAGTTTGCTCTCATACATTCATTCGACTGCATATACTGGCTCCTGTGTGTGTACTTGCTTGTTTGCTTGGTCTTTACTGCTGGGCGAGTGCCTCGAGCTCTGCGACCAGCGCTTCACACGCGCGCTGTAAGGCACTAAGGTCGCAATGCGTCTCGCTGCGATCGTCGTCACCTGCTGCTGCTGTTGCGATCGTGACGTCAGCGCCAGCATCCGCGTCTGTAGGTCGTGAGATCGAGAGGTAGTATTGGCTCACATCAGCAGCGCCGGACTCGGCGACAGCGAAGCAGTACGAGCCAGTATCGACCGTCACCATCGCGTCGAGTGGACTCAACCGCAGCACGCGCCGCAGGTGCTGCAGATCGACGTTAGGGGACACCGCAGACGCGCGTGGGTTGGTCGTCACACACTCGCGCGCAACGACTTCGAACGCGACGCTCTCGAAGAGCGATACGCGGAATTGACTGCGCTTGACCAGTGGCGCTTGCGTGCCGGGACTGCGCAGCGCAAGTTCGGCTGCGCCAGCGACAGGCACGCGCTTCAGTGGTACGCGCACATCGTGCTGCTCACCGGGGCTGAACGACGCGAACGCTTGTACGAACGCAGCGTTTGTAGTGCTTGCGATTGCGTCTGCAGACTCGGTTGGCGTACCTGCATCGGGGGTTGCTGCAACAGCAGCAGCATCTGAACTGCTGCAGTCGAGGTATACGGAGAGCGCGACGTCGCGCAGCAGGATCTGCGACCGGTTCGCAATCGAGACGACGAGCTCGGCGGTTGAGGTGTCGAAACGGCACTCGACGCGCAGGTTCTGCAACAGCGCCGCCTCCATGACGTCGTTCATCATCTGCATCATCTGCGCACTCTGCGCGAGGCTCTGTCCCACACGGTCGAACACGCTCGAGAACGACTGCTGCAGCCCACCGGCGTACTCATTGAGCATCGCGGCCATCTCTTCCATCGTTGCCCTATCGATCGATTTTCGTTATTGACTTGTTCAAATGGTCGATACTTGAGGTATATAAATTCAAACGGTCGCTGTCGATGCACAATCTGTCGATAATCGAGCATGGGTCGATGACATGTCATCAATTAAGCAGTTGACTAAAATACGGATCCATAACAATTCACAAATCGTATTGTACAATACCGTAAACAGATGCTTAAACCACCGCCACTAAAAATATCCTTGATGAACGATCCAATCAGAATCGAGGATTCGACAACAGTGGTCAACACTACTTATTAACGACTGATATTATATTGCGCCATTCCCCACAAAATCTGGTTCACTTTACAAAAGCCACCATACAAAAACCAATATGTAATCGTCAGTCATGAAGATGCAATAAAAAACAAAATAAATGATTGACGGTAAACCTATTTGCACGACATCAACTAACACTCCGGTAACAAAGATTGTCGCACAAACTCTCGCAAAATGCCCTGCTCGTGCCAATAAGGTCGACGACAGGAGAAGTACGTTTGAGCCTTTGTCTCTGATGTCGATGTCAGGGGAAGTTGCACTGAGCAGAATAGTTGACATCCACAGGCTTCACGCCGCACCACACTCGAGCGCCTGCTCGCCAGCAACGCAACCCGCGAGCTCATCGAGAACGTGGCATGGCATGTGACCCCAAGATGAACCTGTTGAAGTGGATCTCCGGATGTCGCACCAATACGAACCTGCTGAAGGGATCACCGGATCGCACCAATAGGTAATCTGCCAATCATGTTGTCGTCGGAGAAGCAGTTGGTTGTCGCTTCTTTATCAAGGTATAAGTTACAAAATTGGTGCGTAAGACAACACTCGCCGCGAATCGATACACGATCGGCTTATGCTGCACCGGTATCGACCGTGCCTTATTCTTTGGAGGCGTGATAGAGATTTCTTGTTGCGCCAGCAGTTGCGCAAACACGACTCATGACTTTACGGTGTAAACAGCACTGCTGTATCTCATACTGTTGTGTATTGTCTGCTCCGAATACCCCGACAACCACCAACGAGCAAGTCTATATTCGACGCTACAGGATAGTGCCCGCGCCGCGAACGGTGCTACAACTCAGAAACGTCTTCATGGTGACCGAGACGACAGCACTTCGAAAGCCATCTCATGCGATAACGATACGACTGAAACCGACGGCGAACAAGTCAGATTGACCACCTGTCGATTACAACGCATCCGCAGCTAGTCCGACCGTGACCATTTCAATCAAGTGGAACAACATCTAATGAGAGGTTTTCGAAAAACACTACGATGAACCCCTTGACAGCGAAATCCGACGCCCGCGAAGGCAGTAAACGCGATTCGACGACCATTAAGATGCATGTGTTCAAGATATTGCGGGATCATCTAGTAGCTGAAAAACAATCGTCATTACCTACTAGGACAATACGCTGAACAATATCGCTGCGAAGCAGGCGAGAAGGACCAACACGCTGACCCATTGACATTCACTGGCTCACCTGGCGACTTCTGCCGGCTCTCTTTTCGAGGTTGTCATAAATTCGTTTACAGGACAGAAGATTGAGGCGATTATGCGCGCCATCAATCTGCGCAAGGCTTATATCGAGTACGAATTGTTTTGTTCATTCCTGGGTATGCGCGTCCGGTCGAACAGAATGGATTCCAAGATCTCATTGCCCACGTAATGACTATTCCTACTTCGTTCTATACCGCTTGGCGGCGGGGAGGATCATTCACACGTTTTGCGAGCGCTTTTTTGTAAAACTTACAGTAACAATTAGCAAGACCAGAATGGTGAACAACATGTCGATACAGCAAAGATGAACCAAATCATCGACTTGTAGTAGCAACGCAAGCAGTGTGATTCGCGCTAATGCAGACATTGACGTGTAGAGATTCTTGACTGTTGTGAGTAAACGCTTTCTTTAAATCGCTGATGCTGAAGGTGATGTTGTGGAGTATTTACTGATGGTCATGGAGCGGTCTGGTCATGCGGGTGCAGCGCTGTGGTGCTGCAGGTGCAACAAAAGTTGTGCGTGTGCATCATGGGAGGTAGCGCAGTTGACGATGGTGTCTGTCAAATTCTTTGCCGTCTAAGTTGAAAGTGTCCAAGCGTCGTATACGCTTATTTCGTAATTATTTGGGCGGTTTAAAGCAACTGTTAACAGTTTGTTAGATGTACAACACATTTTAATCGAACCACTATTTCGCTGACAATTTTGTCATACCGACAAACAGCTTTTTGGTACATCACTTAGATAAGACACAGCTGATCGACCAGTAGTTTGACTTAGCATGTGGCGAATCTTATGTAAGCGATAACATTACAATATTCGCGCCACATAGAAAATAATGTTAGTGTCCATTTTCAATTCAACCATGCATGTATGTCAAAAGTGCTGCAATGTAACATTTATACGTGCCAGGCAATAAAGAGACTTGACCATTTGGCAACGTAATTCTATAGACCGCACTCAACAAGCCAGCGCCATTCGGAATGTCGGCAAAATTACAGTTTGCGCACCAAAACACGAAATAGTGGTTCTGTAAGGATGATCATCTAATTAGATAGTAAACTAATAGCCATGTGTATAACAATTAAAAACTACAAATGTTATGCGTTGAGTTTGTAACATCGTATATTTAAATGAATGTAACAATATGGTTGTGCATGTTGCTACAATTAAGGTTTAACAAGTATTCTCGTATCGGAAATAACGATATATTTAATCGAAATCGAAATGCCCAACAAAGTAGAAAATGAAGAGAAAAAAGAAAGTACTTCTCTGTGATTTTGTTCCACAAGATCATTTGTTTGTGGATAAAATGAGTCAAACGTATTTCGTACTTAGAATAGTGTAGAATCATTTTTGCGACATATATTGTGATAATGATTTAATGCAGGGTTCATTATTTACTAATACAACAAGATGTCGGATCGGATGTCGGACGGTCGGACTACGGGTATTTTTGATATTTATACATACTCAAATCTATTTTTGTTGTTTTTGTTGTTTCGGCAGCCACCAACCAAAAATGTGCGATCCTTTTTTCGAGGGGAAGCGATGTAAAACAGACGCCGCAACAGCGACCGAGACACCACCAACTTCCAGCGTCACTTCTCATCTCACCGATCCAGCTCAACAACGACGACAAGACACAAGAAGCTAAGATGCAAGGCACACAAGACAACAACAATACCAACGGCGGCGCGAGAGCTCCGCGTCCGCGTCAGCGCTCACGCAAGCCCAAGACAGACGGCACCGCTCCTGCACCACTTGCGAATGGCAATGGGGTGCACCACTACCCGCCTGCTGCGCCCGTAAAGCGCACGCCTGGCGACTCGGACATCAACGACACGAAGAAGAAAGCGAAGCGCGGTGGTCGCCGTAGCAAGGCACCTGGCAGCGACAACGCGAACGAGCGTGCGCCGAGCGCACACCGCGCCGCTGACATCGATGCCGACATTGTCGATGCGGACGACGTTGACGATGAAATTGCTGCGAGCGTGCCAAAGACAATGGATCACCTCTCGGACGTGCTCTTCTCGTCGCTTGAGATCTCGGAGAAGACCAAGACTGCGATCGAGAAAGACCTCAAGTACGAACGCCTGACGATCGTCCAGAACGAGACGTTCCCGCACATCCTCGCTGGCAAAGACGTGCTCGCAAAGGCCAAGACTGGTAATGGCAAGACCGTCGCGTTCCTGTTGCCTGTGATCGAGAACATGCTGCGCGAAGGCCGCCGCGCACAGACGATCCCAGTGCTCGTGATCTCGCCGACACGCGAGCTCGCATTGCAGATCGCGACGGAAGCGCGCAAGCTCACCAAGTACCACGCGCTCGGTATCTCGTGCTTTGTCGGCGGCGCGTCGATCAGCAAAGACGTCAAGTCGCTGACTGGCGCTGCGCCGCTCGACATTCTGATCGCGACGCCTGGGCGGTTGCTCGACCACATTGGCCAGGACACGGGCAAGATCGGCGCCAGGCTCGCGCGCACGAGCGTGCTTGTGCTCGACGAAGCCGATCGGCTTCTCGACATGGGCTTCCGGCCCGAGATCATGAAGATCATTGCTGTGCTGCCTAAGCAGCGCCAGACGCTGCTGTTTAGCGCAACGCTGCCAGCGTCGACGGCCGAGCTCAAGCGCGTCGCACTGCGCGCTGACTACGTGTTCGTCGACACGATCAACGAGGACGAGCACCAGACGAACGTCCAGACGGTCCAGGAGTACGTCACGTGCAGCTTTGACAAGGTCTTTGCCGTTGCCGAAGACGTGCTGACCGAACACATGAAGCTGCCGCAGTACAAGGTCATGGCGTTCCTCCCGACTGCGCGTGCAGCGCAGTTTGCAGCACAGCTCTTCCTCGAAGCTGGCTTCCCGAACGTGCTTGAGATGCACTCGCGCAAGAGCCAGTCGGCGCGTACAAAGGCTGCGGACGCGTTCCGCAGCGGCAAGAAGGTCATCATGTTCTCGTCCGACGTGTCGGCGCGTGGTGTTGACTACCCGGACGTCTCGCTCGTGCTCCAGATCGGACTGACCGACCGCGACCAGTACATCCACCGCCTCGGTCGGACCGCGCGCGCTGGTATGGAAGGCCGTGGCGTGCTCGTGCTCGCCGACTTTGAGAAGCCGTTCCTGAAAGATCTCGCGGACTTGCCGATCACGGAGCGGCCGATGCCGGCAGGCGTGTCGCTCCAGACGAGCAAGGTCGGTCGCGTGATCAGCAACCTGAAGCGCGGCAGCGAGCTCGAAAAGTCGGCGCAGCAGTCGTACCAGGCGTGGCTCGGGTTCTACAACGGCAACGTGCGGCGTCTGAAGATTGACAAGCCGCGCTGCGTGCAGCTCGCAGCGCAGTACAGCGAGTCGATTGGACTCGATACGGTCCCGCAGCTCGAGAAGCGCACGCTCAGCAAGATGGGGCTGCTTGGTGTCGCCGGTATTGAGCCAGCTCCGTACGTCGCACACGCTGGCAGTGGCCGCGTGAACGGCGGCGGCGGTGGCGGTCGCGGTGGTGGCGGTCGCGGTGGTGGCGGTCGCGGTGGTGGCCGTGGCGGCGGTGGTGGCTATGGTCGCCGTTAGATAGATAGAGAGAACGAAGAGCGCACGCGCCAGCATTTTGGGAGATGCTTGCGTGTGCATGTATAAAGAAAGAATAATCTGAATGAGAGAGATCGAGCGATTGGATCGTCACTGTTGGTATCGTGATGCGATCGATGGATGCATGAGTGGTTGCGCAATGGCTTGCGGGCTTCAATACAAATACCGAGCACAAAGCGGATGCGCAGTTGCATGGGTACACTGTAGTGGTGCTGTGGTGGTTGCGCGGATAGATCGGCTCGACGCTTGGTCGTTGTTTGTCTACGTGTGTTGTTGAAGTTGCTGTCGATGAAGCTGTCGGAC
>JAADWX010000305.1:0-27383 GCA_023336405.1 Globisporangium echinulatum | reverse complement strand
TCGGTACAACAGCAACAGTGTCGGCTGTACCACACGTTTTGTGTATCGGTAATGCGATCAACGTCAACATTGTCGAACTGCTCGAGCCATTATCACATTGACCACTCAGATCAGATCGGATGACACTCGGAATAGCTACTAATATATTTTGGAACAAAAAATACATTTCATAAATTGTCTCGAAACGTGGCATATGTTAAGTTTAGTGTTGACAGTAAAGTACATAATAGTGTGACTTTGACTTAGTATTGACGGTAAGTGTGGACCTAATCAGAATCGAATTTTGTCCTCCTGACAATATGTTGGGGTGATTCTTATTAATTGATTCTCATTTGATCAGATAAAAAAAACTGTTTTCCGTTTCTGCTTTCAGCTATTCTCTTAATTCTGTTTTCATACTGAGGTTAATTTTACGTACGTGATACAGCCACTGCAATCACTCAATAAAATCAATCGTATTGAATATAAGTTGTAGAAGATAATGGCTATATATATATATATATAAAGAGAGAGAGAGAGAAAGGGAACCGTTTACACCATAACAAAGCGCGAACTGCATGAACAGGCATTGTGCGAGCCGCACGAAGAGCGCATCCGTCGTTACAAGCACACACAACGCAGTCTACAACCCACCACTAACATACTGCAATGTCGCAGAAGCGAGTAATAGTGACGACAACCAATATACAGCGAAAGGAGATCGTCCTTATGGCTGAGCGCGAGCAATAGTTGACGCAGACGCAACTCGCATCATGGACAATAAATCATTTCGAGATGACATTTTTATTGACCGACGGACTGTAAGCAACATTCTAAATTGAGTGCGCAGCACAACGGAGGACACTGACTACCGGCTGCAGCGATCGAACATGACACCAGCCCGCCATCCGCAACTCGACCAAAACTCGTCACCTGAATCGACACGACAAACGCGAAGCTAGCAGTGACGGGCGATATGCAGTGTTAGGTGATATGATCAAGAATGAAGCAAACGCGATTGCAAGAATAATGGCTTAACTACCCGCGTATGTTCGTTTTCTACTGTTTGGTTTTGTCGCTTACAAAAGCGACATGGTAATACGACAAAAGTCTATCGCTCGGAAGCTGGTCGTGCGACCATGATGATGTTGCTCGAAGGCGCAAAGCGGCCAGGAAACGATAGCTGACTACGCAAGAAAAGATGACAACAACATCGATGAAGCCGCTTTTAACTACTACGCCAATCCGCGCCGCACTAAACCACGCAAAAGCATTAAGAAGGTGCATTGAGCAAATGATGGTCGCATTGGTAGGAAAATACACCGACATAATCGCTTGACTTGATAACATGAACAAAACTGAACACGCAGCGCATTACAAGTTTGTTTCGCATAAATTCGGACGGATGGCTCGTCTTGGTTTTGACGGACAATGTCTCATTGCACAAGATAGACGACCTCGACATCTAAACCATCAACCCGCTGCAACCGAGCACTATCCCTGTTCTGCAACCACTTAATGCCGGAATCATCCAGTAGTCTTAGTTTTATCTGCAGAAGAAACCTAACGAGCACTCAATGTTTATCAAACAACTGACGTAAACGTAACGGAAGGAATGTTGCGGTCGAAGCCAGGGATTGCGTATCACCTACGACTATCCACCATTGCAGGAGCTCATTATAGTATGTTCAGCTCCAGGACTATACTCAAGTAAAGCAGGAACTTGAGTATGGTAGTAGACCACGGGATGCAGACAATCTCGAGTTCCTCATCTCACTCTCTAATTTGTAGAGCCGCTTATCTGTCAAGCCATGCATGGTAATATCTTTCCAACTTGTTCTTTTATCTGATTTAAACATTGTAAAATTGACTGTAAAGATTACAAACTAACAATTTATTTTAGCACAACCCAGCAGAAAAACGTATCGTGATTTGTCAAGATATTTTTTTAACATACTGTAAATATTCGTAATCAACCTCCTTTTTCTTATTCATGTGATAGTGAGATAAAACGAATGAAAGACTGTACTGCTTTATGTAATTCTTCATTATTTTAAGAATTTTATGTTTAAATCGTCATCCACTCAGCGTATCTACTGTATAACCTATGCTCTATCCGACGTTGGCTCCTATCTGACACCCAATAAACAAATGAGTTTTTCGCAACATACAAAAAGCAACATACATGTGCCATATCCGACAAGGCAAAAGGCAAGGACGATGCCAACCAATGCTCAATCGTTGGAGGAGAGCGCTTGGATCACAACAGACAGCTGCACAAACACACTTTCGATCATGCCTCGCGGGCGCATACCCTCAGCATGTTCCGGCAGGCGGCCAAGCCTGTACGTTCGCGACGTCCCAACACACGCGTTCCGACTCGCCGTCGTCGACTTTTTCCCTGTCGAGCGACATGGCCGCGACTCTTGATCGCTTTCCTGGCTCGAGTGGGACAGCTCGTGAGACGAAGTGCAAGAGCGTTTACCTGTGGTCCAAGAAGCGCGGCGAGCTCGCCCAACTCTACGGGCGGGTGGGACAAGGGAGCAACGACGAGATCGCGAGAGCGGCATGGCGACGACGCTACCACGTGATGCAGAGTACGAGCTGCTCAAGTGGATCAACTGCTGCGGCGCCGAAGGCGCTCCAGTCTCTGCGCACATGCTTCAGTGGAAGGCGCTTCTCGTTGCGCGCGACGTCGGCGCTCCATCGACGTATTCCGCTTCGTGGTGCTGGCGCCAAGGCTTCCTTCGTCGGCACAAGCTCGCGTTCCGGTCAAGAACGCGCCAATGACAGATCTCGCCAGACGACGCAGCCGCTCGCGCGACACGGTTCGCTGCAGAGATCCAGCAGCGCGTGGCAGAGCTCGACGTTGACGTGGTCTTCAATGCCGACCAGACACCTGTCTACTTCAAGCACATCCCGGCGAAGACAGTCGCAGGCAAGGGCATCCATACGGTGTGGGTGCGGTCGGCGGGGAAGAGCAAGGAACGCATCACATGCGTGCTGCTTGGCGACTCTCACGGCACCAAGTACGAGCCGTTTCTCGTGGCGAAGTGCGTGACATCAACCAAGACGACAATGACCCAAGAAAACAAGCGCAAGAGGCATGGCTTTGGGCGGCGTCTCAGGGGCATGATCGAAGCACTCCAAGTTCGTCACGGTGTTCAGATCTACGGCAACACCAACGCATGGTGGGACAGCAACGTTTCTGTTCGCTTCCTCGAACACCACTTCGGCAGCCGCCGCGGACGCGAGCTGCCACCAGTGCTTCTCCTTTGCGATGACTTCTCGGCGCACTGGACGTCGACTGTCCTCGCCTGCGCGAAAGAGCTCAATGTTGAGCTCATGCGAGTTCCAGCTGGCTACACGAGCGTCTGCCAACCTGCCGAAATCGCATGGAACGCGCCGCTCAAGCAACGGCTTCGAGTGTGCTGGGTGGAGATGCTCCACGAGCAGCTCGACACACACAGCGACGGCGACATTGCGTTTCGGCTCACGCCGCCCAAACGCGACAAGGTAATGCAATGGTTGAGTGAGGCGTGGAGTGATTTGACAGCGTCTACAATCGCAGTAGGGTTCTCTCCCATCCTTGCAGCTAGCGCTTTGTCTATCGTCGAAGAGGAGTGTATCGACGCTCTGGCTGGGCGTCTCGAGAGGACGCATATCAGTGACAACATCGTAGCCATCGCAACTTCGAAGCAGGACGTAGTTGATCAAATTGTTAGAAATCGCAGTGTAAAAATATATGTTAGTTTCTAATCTCGTGTTCATTCGGAGCTCAGATACGAGAATAGAATAGTGCAATGAGGCTTGCCTTTGTATGTGCGGAGCATTAACGGGAATCGAACCCGCGACAGCCCTGCTCGCTTTCGCGCCCTCAATAGGCCCTTAACCGCTCGGACCGTCAGCGCATACAATTTGCACGTGTATTTGGTGACCATAGACTGTGGTAGGATGTACATTAAGTTTTAGATTAATTTTATGCCGTGTACATGGCTGTCGGATAGTACATAGGTTTTACGGTATATCAGAATGCAACCACTCAACAGTATCCTTGCATTTGTCTGTTCCGCTATCCCCGTAGTGTTTTCAATGTGTAAATAAACCAATAGCCGTGGTCCAACAGGCAAAAGGAAACGATCCAAAATTGTTGATTTTTGGAATTTGCAAGCGTACGTTCGATTGGCGGAAAACGGATGCTTTCATTTATACGTATACTTTGATGAAGTCATACAGGTTTATCCGTAGCTGAATGCAGGAAGAAGTAGAATTGAACTATGGGTTTCACTATGGTATACGTAGAAATTAGCACGTTCTTTTGTTGCCCAGAATCTTTGCCATCAAGCCACATTCGACAAGCACATCAAGCAGATCCAGCAACGATGGCGCCTGCGACGTCTGCAGACAACGACACAGAGCCCTCGACGGCGCAGAGTGAGGTGCGTCTGCACGCACGCTACGTGTGCGTTGCTCTCTACATGTGTATGTACGTATGCGTCATGGTCTCACACTCATTCAATCGCTTGCCAGCAGCAGCAGCAGCAAGAGCCACTGCTCAAGTACGAGCGCGTCGGCGGCCACTTTCACGCGATCTTCAAAGACGACTCGCTCAGCTGCATCGCACTGCACGTGAGCTTCCTCTGCGTCGGGACGTACAACGGCAATGTGCTACTCCTCGAACTCGACGGCCGCTTCATCCGGCGCCTCCACCAGCACTACAAAAAAGTGAACCAAGTCGTGATTGACGAGACTGGGCAGTTCATTGCGTCCTGCTCCGACGATGGCACGGTCGCCGTCTACACGCTCTTCCCTTCCAGTACGAACAGCTCTACCAATACCAAGGCATTATTAGGACCTTCTACAGCCCCAATCTCAGTCTCGAGCACTGGCGGTGAAGTGAACATCTACAACTACTTTAGCGCGATCTACAGTGTCCAGTTCGAGGACAAGTACGCACTCAAGCGCGAACGGAGCTTTGCATGTGGTGGCGTTGCGGGCCAACTGATCCTGAACAAGAAGGGCTGGATCATTGACAAAGAGAGCACTGTTCACGAAGGCGAAGGCCCGGTCCATGCCATCCGCTGGCAAGACGGGTTGGTCGCATGGGCGAACGACTGGGGCGTCAAAGTCTACGACGCCGACCGTGACATTCGCGTGACGTACATTGAACGGCCACCCAACTGTCCGCCAATGGAACTCTGTCGGTGCCACCTCGAGTGGCAAGCGACCAATGTGCTCATCGTTGGCTGGGCGCATACGTTGCGGGTCATCGCATTTAAGCGAATGTCGACAAATTCGACAACTGATCCAACGGACGCAACGCTGCCACCTGGCGCCGTCACAGCCGAAGTCGTGTCGCTGCTGTCGTTCGACTTCTTTGTCGCGGGGCTCAGTCCGTGGGGCACGACCGCTGTCTGCGTACTCGCGTACCGTCCACCGGGCTCGATGGCGTCGTCCGGTGGCCCAAACAAATTCGTCGAAGGCGAGGGCGACGCAGCCGAGATGCCGTTCCCCGAAGTCCACGTCGTGCACCTCGACGGCAAGCAAGTTGCTGCCGACATCCTCAACCTCCGCGGCTACCAGCGGCTCCGGGCCTCGGACTACAAAATGCCAACGCTCCAGTTTGGGAATAGTGGAACCCCATTTTCGACATTTTCGACAGTGTCCGAATTGTCGACAACCGACAGTATTTACGACGCTGGCGCCCACCAATTGGCGTACATTTGTACCCCAAAAGACGTTGTAATCTGCCGGTTGCGCGACGTCGACGACCGTGTCGCATTTGCACTTACGCAGCGCGACTTTGCAAAAGCGCTCGACGTTGCGCTTTCGGACCCGTCGGCACTGCGGAATCACACGCTCGAGGACGTGATCGAACTGTACATTGGCGAATTGCTGAATCTCAAGCAGTACAAGCGCGCTGCCGATGAAGTCGCGCGGCTGTTGCTTGGCGACGCATCGGCGCGTCTGTGGGAGAAGTACGTCTATGTGTTTGCGCAGCGCGGGCAGCTCGCAGCGATTGCACCTCACATTCCAACAGCGAGTCCGCGGCTCCCGCGCGTGCAGTACGAGATGGTGCTCCAGCTCTTTCTCGACTCGGACCCGGCGCAACTGCTCGAGATCATTCGCAAATGGCCGAAACCGAAATTGGCGCAACCAAAAGTAACACAATCCGCAAATGTTACTTCAGCGGTTTCGGTAGTCGACAACACCGTCCAAGCAGCAGCGCCCGAATATACTGAAACAGCATTTGTATTCGAGCCACTGTACGACGCGCAAGCGTGGATCAACCAGCTCGAGAGTGTCGTGCGGCGCCGACGCATTGCTGAAGCCGATGCTGCGACCTTGAGTGTTGAAACGTCGTACGTCATGGAAGCGCTTGCGGAACTGTACACTGCAAGCGAGCAGTACGAGCACGCGCTCCGGATCTATTTGAGCCAAGGCGCGTTCTGTACGCACAAAGACCTCGCGTTCAAGCTCATCGCTGAACACCAGCTCTGGCCGCTCGTGCAGCACAAAGTCGTGAACTTGATGGAGATCGATCGAGCCAGTGCAGTGCGGCTCCTTGTCTCGCAGACTGAACACCTCGACGTCCACGACATTGTCAAGCAGCTCGGAGACGATCGTGAGGTCCTTCACGAGTACCTCCACGCCCTGTTTATGCACCGCACGAGCGACTACAATAGTGAGCGATATGCGACACTCCATGAGTTACAAGTCGAACTGTACACGGAATTTGCGCCGCCGCAGCTCCTCAAGTTTCTCCAAGCGAGCAATTTTGTCCCGCTCGAAAAGGTTTGTGTTCTATTTTAGGTGGCTTGTGGTAGGTGTGATCCTACTATAGGGACTGATGGAACACTGCGCTGCCATTCATACAGGCGTACAAGTACTGCAGTGAGCGCAGTCCGCCGCTGTTTGACGCGATGATCTACATTCTCGGCCGCATGGGGCACCACAAGCGCGCGCTCGACCTCATCTTGACGCAAATGCGCGACATCAACCACGCGATCCAGTTTGTCCAGGTACGTTGTGTATCGAGTGTTGTATGGGGCTGACTTAAGATATGTAGTAACGGTTACAAATGGACTGACGCACCGTTTTTGCTGACTGTAGGAGAACGACGAGAACCTCTGGGACTATTTGATCGACCTAAGCCTCACGAGCAAAGAGAACGTGAATGAGCTGCTCAAGTTTGCGGCGCAACACCGCATTGACCCGATCAAGCTCATTCGCAAGGTTTGTTTGGCTGTCCATTTGTAACATCTGACTGTCACACACTCTACTCTATTGTGTCGGATGTCATTTTATCGATTTGTAACATCCCGGTTGACGCGGCCACATAGATCCCGGAAGACATGGAGATCGACGACCTCAAGCAGAAACTCATCGACATCCTCGCAAACTACCGCATCCAGGTACAGCAGCTGGCTCTCTGACTCTCTATCTCACTGCTATGGTGGGACACACACACACACGCGCGCTAACAACACTGATTGCAATATTGTGTTGTTGCAACATTGTAAATTGTAACTCTGGAACTCGTTTGCGTATCTAGCAAAACCTGTGCAAGGGCTGCAACAATGTATTTGAGACCGATCGTGTGCAACTTTTGCAGCGCCAGGTCACGAGTCACAAACGCGCGCGGCGCGTTGCTGCGAAAACCGCGTGTCTCATTTGCAGCGACGTACTGCGCGCAACGTCGGCAGCCGGTGCTGCTGGTGTCCACGTCTGCGTGTTTGCGTGCGGCCACTGCTACCACTTGCCGTGTCTCGAGGAGAAGATGCGCATGTGGAAGCGCACGGACGTCGTTGAAAACGGCGACCTCAGTGCGCTTCGTCGGTCGCTCGGGTGCTTTGTGTGCGACCACAGCACGCGCGCGTTTGCGCGCACGGGGCTGAGCCACCAGCTCGAGGCACTTGCGCCACCGGCGCGCGGGTTGACAGAGGAGCAGCTCCAGAGCGCAAAAGACACGCTGCTGCACACGGTGTCGTAGTAGTGACGACGTTGTTGGCGACAGTGTCGAGCGGAGTGGAGATTTGCATGTATGTATGTGTAGGGTCCATTTGATAAGCAGAACTGTGTTGTGCCAAGTCGAGTCAGAGCGTCCGTGTCTGCATGTTCAATCGACACGGCTTGACGATGCGTGTACGACACCACGCATCGACAGTGTTGCCTACAGTGTCGAAGTTACAACGTCACTTCCTTAGCTTTCTGATGTATACCCGAGAAATCGATAAGGAGTATACAACACCAAGTCAACACTACACCCCAACAAGTCAAGTCAACAACAAGAATACAACAACCAAGTCAACACTGTGATGTTCGCAACGGAATCCCCAAGTTTCGCATGATATTACATGGCGGCACCACACGCGTCGCGCTGCTGCTCAACCATCCATGACTGACACCAGCCGTAGCGAATCAACTCGCAAAAGGCTCGCAGACGTCACGCGCAGCAGCGCGCAGCTTACTCGTCGTCCTCGTCACCGCCGTTGGCGGCAGCGGCGCGCTGAGCAGCGCGGCGGCGAGCGACACGGCCCTAGAGAAACGCACAGGTACAAATACGAAAGCATCGTCAGTCTGCATGGTTCGGATCATATGATTGTGACAGTGAGACATGCGTGCGAGCATGTGTAGTGGCCGTTGTCGATGGTGCGGTCCGTTGACGCTGATGTCGCTCGATATGGTGTCCGCCGAGTCCTCGACAGTGTTGCGTCTGCTGCTGACACACATCGATTGTAACCGATTGCTGCATACGCCAGTTGCAGCTGCTGCTGATAGGCGTCCTGTATGTGGGTTGATAGTCGATCCGACGCGCTGCTCCTGTGTCTGTGTATGCGCACACGTCTCGTTGCAACTGCTGCTGCTCGTTGTCGACTCGACTCGCCACTCACATGCTCGCTTGCATGTAGCACGACTACTGTTCGAAATACCACATAAGTTACAAAACGCAAACGTACCGGGCGGCCCTGGCCGTACGGCGACGTGACCGAGAAGTCAATGTGCTTCTCCGAGTCGAGGCGCACCATGAACGACGGCACGTCGACGAGCTGCTTGCCAACACGGATGTGGCGCTGCTTGATGAGCACGCGCGCGTGGTGCACCGACTTGGCGAGGCCCTGCTTGAACACCTTCGTCTGGAGGCGGCGCTCGAGGAGCTTCTGGACGTTCAGACGCAGGACGTAGTCGAGCTCGCCTTCATCCTCCGAGAGCAGGCCGTAGCGCTTAAGGCGGCGCAGGAGCGCAGCACCCTCAAAGAGGCGCTTCGGGTCCTTCGCCTCGAGCGTGAGGAGCTCACGCGCAGCCTTGCGGAGCTTCGAGAGCGCAAACTGCACGCGCCAGATCTCGCGCTTGCAGCGGAGGCCGTACTCGCCGAGGAGCTTGAGCTCCTGGTCGAGACGCTCCTTCTCGAACGCACGCGCGGGCGTGCGGTAGGTCTTGCGGTAGTTGCGGTGACGCGAAACCTTCGGCATAATTCACGGGACTTCCTGGTTGCTATGCGAATGCGATGGGAGTGAGAAGCTTTTGAGCGCGCGCGGCCGCAATGCTGTGTGCTGCTCTCCACCAGCCAAACGTCCGTCGGCCACTCAACGAAAAGCGCACTTTAGCGAGCACATTCGTGTGGTCGACATAAAAGTACGAAATGAAGTGCGAGATAATCGAGGGCATTTGCAAATATACAACTATCGCGAAGCTAAATAGTGAGTATATTTTGCTCGCAGTTTGCTGAGCTTATTATTTAGTCCTTACATTGTCTCGTTGTTTGTTGTTCCCGAATTGCTTTGGATTGTTGTGTTGCTCTTTTGCTCCAGACCAGTTTGCTGCGCTTGAGATACTGCAAGCTCGCACACAATGTGCAGCGCACTTGCATTCGCAATGCATGACATGCACATGCTTCTCCCTCAGGTATCTCACGGTTCACGACCAAGCACGAGTTGGTATGCTGCCCTCTTGTTGTCCCTGTTATTGCATCTTGTCGCACAATCACGTGAGATGGATGGCGCATTGTGGCAAATACAAGTCTCCATAACTGCATATCAATCTATCGAGTTCATTCGAATTTGCCGCCACAAAACAGCTTATCAATTCGATTTGCTTTAACTCATCGGTCAGCAAAGAACCTCATTCCAACCTCAATGCACCATATAAAACCTCATGGATGCAAAACACCTCGCTCCACAAGCAATCTTGTGTGTGTGTGGCTGGCTGGAGCGCGTTGAGCCGCAGCGAACAAGCATTCTCACCAGCACGCAACACGCGACGTCTTCAGGAGCTCCTCGACGACTGCATCATCATCCACCATGGACAAGGGCAAGCAGGCCATGGAGAACATGAAGAACATCAAGATGCCGCAGGGCGCGGGCCGCCCAGCAGCTGCGCTTCTCAAGTTTGCGACGTTCGCAGGCGCAGCCGCGTACGGCGCGTACCACTCGGTCTACAACGTGCCAGCCGGCCACCGTGCAGTCGTGTACAGCCGCCTTGACGGCGTTGGCCAGACTGTGATGGAGCAGGGCACGCACTTCCTCGTGCCGTGGCTCCAGCGCCCGATTGTGTTTGACGTGCGCACGCGCCCGCGCACGTACGCGTCGCTCACGGGCACGAAGGACCTCCAGATGATCAACATCTCGATCCGTGTGCTCTCGAAGCCCGACCGCGGGCGCCTCCAGTGGATCTACACGCACCTCGGCCTCGGTGCGTCCTGCACTGATGGAAGACTGACTGTATGGATGACCATACCATCTTAACTAACTGACGATCTGTATGGCTATATACCAATAGACTACGACGAGAAGGTGCTGCCGTCGATCGTGAACGAAGTCGCAAAGCAAGTTGTTGCGCAGTTCACGGCTTCTGAGCTCATCTACCAGCGTGAGCACGTCAGCCGTCTCATTGCCGAGCGCTTGGTACGTTGCGACTGGATACTCTAGTGCTCTACAAGCGCGTGTGTGTGCGCTAACAGAGTCGCAATGGGATGCTGTGATGTTCACAGAAAAAGCGCGCCGACCGCTTTGCGATCATGCTCGAGGACGTGTCGATCATCCACTTGACGTTTGGTCAGGAGTACACGGCAGCGATTGAGGCGAAGCAAGTCGGTGCGTACTGCTTGTTCTTTTTCATTCCGTCGGTCAGCTGATGTGTTACTTCAGACCCAGCAAGTGTACTGATATTGCGATATCCAATTATTGGTATTGTATTGTATTGCTTGTATCCAACAGCCCAGCAGGACGCAGAGCGCGCGCGCTTTGTCGTTGAGAGGGCGCTGCAGGAGAAGAAGAGCACGATCATTCGCGCGCAGGGTGTGTCCAAGTCCGCTGAGCTCGTCGGCGAAGCGATCGCGAACAACCCGGCGTTCGTGCAGCTCCGTCGCATTGACTCGGCGAAGGAGATTGCGACGGTCATCTCGCGCTCGGCGAACAAGGTGTACCTCACGTCGGACTCGCTCCTGCTCAACCTCATGGACGACAACAACAGCAAGTACGTCGGTGTGTGTGTGTGCGTGTGCTAGCGTGTCGTTTGGTATCCATGCTTCGCTGACGAATTCCTATTTGTAACTATTTGTGACATTACAGGAACGCGTACAAGAAGTAGGCGCTTGAGCACCATTGCAGCAGCAGCTGCTGCTATGTGTCAAAGACAGCAGCAACGTAGGTTGCGAGGTAGTGGAGGACGTGAATGCTGCGCTTTTACATTGCAATCGATCGGGTCACGTGTTGCTGCGGTAGCAACGGCACTAGGACGGCGAGAGGTTGAGCCATTTCTACAGAGAATACAGAGCAATACGCCGTATTGGTTTGATCTGCAGTGCTTGTTCAATCGAAGCCTATGTGGCTGTGCCACTTGTGTGTATGGAAGCCGGCATTTCGAGCACGTGGACGAGCTTGTTCGGGCGACTCGAGATGTTGCGTGACGACGTCGAAGTGAGAAGCGACCAAAGTCACGGCGAGTCCATGCAAGTGAGTCTGGCGTTGCGCGGCAGTTCGGTTGCTTTTCGCATCGAAGTGTCGAGAAGTCGCACGTGTACGCACACAATGTATAGAAATGTCAAGTGCTATGTATCACTGCGTGAGATTTGTCGGTTTAGCTCGAAGCACAGCGAATGTGCAGCTGGGATCTGCCAATAGTGAGCATTTTTACATACAAAAACCTAGCTTCAATCTATATGGTTATATAGTTATGAGCGGTTTGGCCAATCACAACAGCGTTGTTGACCTCGTTTCGTTCTCGATTTTTCGCTTACGATTTGTATTTCACTTTATATTGACCAGATCACTTGGTTTTTGTATTGGCGTGCACACTCTCTCTCACGCACACACTCTTGCATCGATCGCAGGCTGACGGCACGCAGCCCATTGATTCATCGGACGAGATCGCTCGATTGCATTACGACGCCCCGCCCCGCGTCTCCTTCCTCGTCGCAGCACCTGCTTGTGCACGCGAGCCGCTTCACCGTCACGTGACAGAGCGCCGATCAGTTAGCTACATACGCTGTACTGCAAACAGCAAACAGCAAACAGCAGTCGCACACACACACACCACACATTACACCAGCAATAGCAAGCATGTCTGGCCGCTCGTGGGACTCGGACGACCAGTGGCAGGAGCTCTCGGCATCGAATGCGAGCACGGGCTTTGACTCGTCGAGCTCGAGTAGCTTGAACTACCCGGTGCTGCCAACGATTCCGTCGGGCTCGATCGATCTCGGGTCGATCGCGCCCGTGTTTGGCGTCGCGGGCTACGACGATGACAACGCCGACTACCTCGACTACAACAAAGCCGGCCGGCCGTTCATGGACCAGATGAGTGGGTCCGTTGGCATGGGCTACTTTACCGGCATCATTGGCGGCGGCGTGTTTGGCGCGGCGCAGGGCTACGGCCGGTCGCCGAGCACCAAGTTCAAGATTCGCATGAACTCGCTCATGAACGGCGCGGCTGTGCGCGGCTCGAAAGCCGGCAACGCACTCGGCTGCTTAGGTGTGTGCCTATCGTACGAGGTGTCTGTGTCTTGTGTGTACCTCGTGACTGACTTGGCCGTGTGTATATGTGACTCACTAGCGATGATCTACAAGGCGTTCGAGTACGCGGGCGACACGGTCGAGCTCGAGAACGTGCTCAAGTTTGACCAGGTGACGCCAATCCTGGCATCTGCAGCGACTGGCGTGTTCTACAAAGCCACGGGTGCGTCTTGTAGTACGCGCGTTTGTTTGGCAAGTGAACTGGGTGTTGTAGTATCTGACAAACGGCTGACTTGTTTTATTCACTATGTGTGTGTGTCTGCTGCAGCTGGTCCAAAGGCGATGGTGCTCGCTGGTGCACTCGGCGCTGGACTCATGACCGTCGTGCAGTTTGGCGTCAAGCCGTTCTACCCGCGAATGTAACCGGCCAACTACTGGCTCTGTTGAGCGATGACGCATGACGACCTCCCGTGTGTATCTGGATAGAAGAAACAACAAGTAGAGACAGAGAGACAGCGCAAGCAGGGCGATTCATTGCACAAACGAGCGTGCGTGCGAACGACGTTGTTGTTTGTATGTGTGTCGTTGTTGCTTTCAGTAGAGGGCGGTCGAACGCCCTGCCTTCGCGTAGTTGTCCTGACTGTAGTAACAGCCCCATTTGCGCTGTCGAGCAGCGAAGTTCAGCCTCACTACTGCGGAGTTGCCGTGGACGGGCCAGTATTCGAAGCAGTTGCAGTTGCAGCTGCCTGTTGTTGCTGAATGAGCGGCTGCAGTTGCTGCTTTGCCGCAAGCGTCTTGAGCAATTGCACAATGAACGGCAAGTAGTTGTGCTTGCGTCGCGCGTTCTCAATCGCCCAGTCCGTACGCTTTTGGCGCTCGTCGGCAACTGCGCGCTGCAACTCCGCAACACCAGCAGCATCGCCAACCGCGTCGAGTGCAGCGATACGTTCGGACAACACATCTATCCGGTTCCGAATCAACGCAAGCAAGTTGAACCGGATCTCGGACGCTGCGTACTGCTCAATGCGCTGCTGAATCACGGGGCATGCGACACGCAGCCACGCATCGTCGTCGTCGTTGTCGTCGTTCGCATCTGTTGCTGATGCGGAAACGGCGCCGAGGCAGATCGGGCCGTCGCGCAAGCCGTCGAGCTCGTACACTTTGCCGTTCACTGGCACGTACGCAATGAAGTGATAGACGTCGTCGTCACTTGTGGCCTTACGCTCTTCGATCTCAAATGGCTCGGGCCGTGCAAACGAGTTGTGCGTTCGACGGATCTGCTCGCTATTCGAGATCGCGAGGCCTTTGAGATCGGATGGAAAGTCGCCAGTGAACGCTTTGAAGTCACGGAGTGTCGTGCCGAGTGCGATGTTCCGTGCATTGAGAAGGATCGAGAGGATCGCTTGCGTTGCGCAGGCGTTTGTGATCACTTGCTTGGCAAAGAACAGCCCTGCAGCTGCTTCCTCATCGTGCGAGAGCGTTGGGCGGTCGCGTTCGGTGCTGTGGTGCGTTGACTCGTACTTGAACAGAAACACGAGCCCGTAGACCGGTGCGAGGTCAGTAAACTGCGTCGGGTCGAGTGAGTACAGCTCCTCGACCTGCACGCCCTGGACGCCAATGTCCTCGATCAACGACGTGAACACGCCTGTGTAAGAGTGTGTGAGTGGGAGAGTGTGTGGAAGTGTCGTGTATGACAGAGCACACACATGGATACACAAGAGGACAAATACATGCATCTCCCCCGCACTTGCGAGCTGTGTACGCCACGCAACATGCACGCACCAGGGTCCGACTCGATCGTGCACCACGACATATCTTCTTGTCGATTGCTGCTTGCTTTTGTTGTTTGTTGTTGTCTGGTGCAATTGCGGTGTTTTGTGTGCGGCTGCTGGCATTGCAGGTTTGTATGCATTCGAATCTACTCATTCAAACAATAGTATACTTTCGGTCGCACTTACACGAATATGTACAATAGCTGTTCAACCGTTGCTTCAAGCAACTTACCAATTATGCTCGTACGTAACAACTAGATACAACAAGGCCGCTCAGGAGCTACTTACTGGTCGCTACTGCTATCGAATGCAGCGAGCTGCTCGTCAATGCTGCGCAACTGCATGCGCAACGCAGTCAGCGCTTGCTCAACACGTGCTGTCTCGTGTGCGTTGCAAGCGCCAAATGTCAGCGCAAGGTGCGCACTCGCGGCCTGGATGTCGAGACAGAGCTGTCGCCGGTGCTGCATCAGCTGCTGCTGCTTGGACTTGGACTTGGATCCAACAGCTGGCTCTACACAGCGCACGCGAGCAACAACGATTGGCGATGGCGCAGCTGGCGCATTGAGCTGCTCGACTGCAAGTGGCTGCGTTGCTGCTATCTGCTGCTGCTTTGTATGGCTTGTCTGCTGGTCGTTGTCGATGACGTCATCGACAACGTCATCATCACAAGCTGGAAAGAGCGCACGCGCTGCACTGATTGCAGCTGAGATCGCAGAAGGCTGTAACTGCTTTGTTAAAAGCGACTGCTTTGGTGGAAGTGCCTGCTTTGGTGGAAGTGCCTGCTTTGTTGTATCCGACTGCTGAGCAGCAAGCTCTTGTCGAAATGCAGCAAACGCTGTTACAAGCGACAGGTCGTTGAGTTCAGCACTTGCAACGCTTGAGCCGCCTAAGCAACTCAAACTGCTGTCGTTGTTGACGTCATCGTCATCCGATGACTCGTTCTCGAATGTGAATCGTCGTGTAATCACAGGTGTTGTGCTTGCGTCATCCGCATCGTTGGTCCCAAAGCGCACGTGGCGGTTGGTTGCGGATGTCGTCTTGTCGCTGCTCTCAGTACTCGGCGTATGCGACTCGAGCGACGAGGCCGACAGCGGCGATGCGTGTGCGTCTGCAGCGACAACTGGCTCGAGCTGCTGCTGCTGCTGCTGGTCTATTGCCATCGTCTCGGTGCGGTTTGTTGCAGGTGCAGTTGGAAAACGTCTGCGACGTGTGAGATTGTTGTTGTGCCGTACATAGTGTGGACCATGCGATGCCACATCAGAACTGTTTGCACTATTGCTGCTGCTGCTCGCGTCACTGTCACTGTCACTGTCGCTGTCACTGTCGCTGTCGGTTTGCAAGCGGTAGCGCTGACGTGTCGTTGCTGCCACCATCGCGTGCTGCCTGCGCTGGGGATCACGTGGCCTGCGCTGCTGCTGCAGCAATTGCTCGCGTGCACGAACCGACGCTTCGAGCTTCCGCATCGTCTCGGCAAACTGCGACTGGAGCGAAACGACGTCACTGAGTGCATTGCCAGACAGGGTAGCAGCGGACTTGCGATGCAGCCGATCCAGTACGATCGGCTGGTCGACTGCCGCTGAAGCTGCTGATGTGGTCGTAGTAGTCGTAGTGACGACGCCACGGCGCTGCAGCCGCTCGAGCGACACGACGCCTTCGATCGCAAAGCGGTCGCTGTCGCTTGTCATATCGCCAGCCATTGGCTGTGATTGCTGCTGGTCGGTGTTGCGAACCGAACGTCGCGGTGGCGTCTGGACGATCGGACTCATCTGCGTCGACGAGTCGCGATACAACACGCGCGACGTAGCGCCGTGCGGTGTCTGTAGTGGCAGTGGCTGTGGCTCAAGGACGGTGCTGGTCTGTGCGTCGCGTTGTCGCTCGCTCTCGATCTGCTGGGCGATCGCAACGCGTTGGCGCTGCAGAGCGGCAATCGCACGCTGCCACGGCACGCGTGCGTCCAGCCGCCGCTGTCGCATGCGTTCGTGGTCGCGTTGCATGTCGTTTGCGAGTTCGATCTCAAGCGCTCGTCGCCGTTGTGACGCTATACGGAGCTCCTGCACGAGCTGCATCGCATCATGTGCGGTCGTTGTTGATGGTGGTTGGTGTAGCGGTGAGCGGCGTGGAGGTGCTGGTGCTGTGCGTGCTGGTCGCGATGCAGTTGCTGTGCTAGTGCCTATGGACACTGAGCCTATCGTCGGTACGTGAGCGCTGCTGTCGACATCCGGTGTCGTGCGCGCTGTCGAGATCGTCCGCGTGCTCGCTACCGACCACGACGCAGGCGTCGGACGACTATTGAGCCGCTCGCGACGTATTGCGGTTGCAGCTGTGCGTACACTCGGTGTCGCAAACGCCGATGGCAATGGATCGACTGGCGCAGCGCTGTGCGGTGTCGACACGTTGCTGTCGGTACCGCCGAGCCGTGCGAGCGTGTGCTGGAGCTCGGCCTTGAGCGCCTGGAGCTCGTGCGCGTATCCGCTCAGCATTGTCGCTGTTGTTGCTGTTGCGGATTTTGCGGATTTTCAAATTGCAAACAAGTTGCAGGGCGGGAAAACAACCAGCAACACATTTGGAGTCCCTTGCTTTTAGCACTATACAGCTGCAACAATACACTCGATTGTTGCTGGCAGCACGCAACAACAATCGCAACCAACGTTGCTGCAGCTTGCGACCTGTCACTCGTTGCTACTCATACCGAGGTGGCGACGTGCCATTACGTCAAATCGCAGCATGTCTGCGAACAAGCGCTGCTCGCTATTGATACCTACTCATGTTTGTCGTTACTGTAAAGCAGCAGTTGCGATGAATGCTGTCGAGCCCTCGCAATGAAGGCATGGTAGACAAACAGCCGTGCTCATGACAACGACTGCGTTGAGAGCAAGTAGCAATTACTAGCGAGTCGCATGGAGCTCCAAAGCCACGTGTGGTTCAGAGTTCAGTGATGCGTTCGATTGTGCGTATAGCAGTCGCGATGACCAAGCGTGTGGCGTCCATGCACTGACTCGATGAGCTGAGCTACAAGCGCTAGGCGACTGGGAGACCATGCGGCGAGCCATGCAACGAGCCATGCAGCGAGCGCTGACTGCCATCGACTCACTGGATATCAATGGCTCTACATGCCGCCGCGCAGCTGAAGCACCATGTGGATCGTGCCGCCAGCTGCGACGTTGTAGTCCTGCAGCGTCTTGTCGTCCGCACTGCACGTCACATAGCGTTAGGTCACTGCATATACAAACGTATAGCAAGTGTCTCGACCGCTGTAGCAATTGATAGAGTACGTACAGCTGCTTGCCGCTGTAGATCAATCTGCACGACCGCGTGTATGCATATGCATGTAGACAGACAGACCGGAAGCACAGCGTGAGCGATGGCACAGCAAAACAGCTACAGCAGTCCAGTCGATAGACAGACAGCTCGAGCAGGACGTACCGGATCTGGTCGACTTGGATGCCCTCTTTCTCCTGCAGCGCTTGCTTCACGTGCAGGATCTGCGTACCGGCAAACGAGTGAGTGAAGAGCCAATGCAGTGAGCTATCGTGTGTCGCTGCTGCTGCCGAGACGTCATCCATCCATTAACCCATAGACACACGCGCTTGACGGGAGAGGACGAACGCACCGTGTTGTCGGGCTCAAAGTTGAACGTTTGCTGTCGTAGTGCGAGTACGTACAAGCGTGTGAGTGCGTAAAACATGTAGTTACTTTGCTCGCAAACAAGCGTGTCACGCGCATGGTATGTGTGTGTGAGAGAGCGATCGATCGATCGATCGATCGTACCTTTCGGCCAGTCAGCGTCTGCATGTCATCGACGTCAGCGCGATAGCAGCAGCGCTCATCACGTTAGTGAGGGGAACGACGATACATTGAGGGACCGGTGAGGCAAGGAACGTCATGTGTACGTGCACGCAGCGCAGCGCACCTTGATCTGGATCTGCATGGTGCAAGCGAGTGCGGATCTGCTGGGTTGAGTTGCTGTGTGCGATTGTGATTGTGATTGTGATTGTGATTGGGCTTGTGTGGGTGCTTTGCTGCTGCAAATGCGAGGAAGTATTGCGAGTGACTACGTGTACTGCGTATACTCGATAAAGTACGCTTTGGGGTGCTTTCCGTTAAAGTACGAATCTGTGAAGTGGCATTTTCTCTGTTGGCTCGAACCTGCACATCAGTTTAGCAACTAGCAAGTGCTTGACGACAACAGCGACGACTTCGCCACTGACGACGACGTCGACGACACGCGCGCGCTGAGAGCGCACTCGCCTGCTGGTCGACTAAAACGAGCTTACACGTTCACACGTTCACACAGCGATGTTTTCGCTCTTTGCTGGGCTCTGGGAGTACCTCTTCTCCAAGGCCGAGCTGCATCTCCTCATTGTCGGCCTCGACGACGCTGGCAAAACGGTACGGTACGTGCACTGCCTGCAGTCGCTCAACGAGCATTTCGCGTATGTACGTGTGTTCTTGACATACCTCGCAAAGCCGCATTGCGCCTGACGTCTGCTGTCAACGCGTACACGTCGCTCCACACACACGCAGACGCTGCTCGAGCAGCTCAAGAGCATGTTTGGCAAGAAAGCCGGCATTCCGCTCGACAAGATCCCACCGACCGTCGGCCTCAACAGTACGATCCGCTATACGTCAGCAGCTATAGCGGCATGCAAGCTACTCACGCACTTGCCTACTTGTCTACGTGTGCCGCTACAACAGTCGCGCGCGTCGACTTGAAGCGATCGCGTGTGATCTTTTGGGATCTCGGCGGCCAGGTACGTGCTACTCGGTATACTATACACTATACTATACACATGGCGTGACGCTTCCGTCTGCCTATCTATCACAGGAGCGACTGCGTGTGATCTGGAACAAGTACTACAGCGAGAGCCACGGCGTCGTGTTTGTCATCGATTCAGCAAACGAAAAGCGTTTCCAGGAAGCCAAAGACACGCTCCGTACGTGTTTAGTAGCTGATACTATAGCGTACTGTATCCCACATGTCTCACATACAGTCGCTCTGTGCAGACACGATGCTGTCGCATTCGGAGCTCCAAGGCGTTCCGCTGCTCGTCCTCGCGAACAAAATGGACCTCGAGGTGCGTTTTGCGTATATATTGTATATACGTATATATACGTATATAAGCGACGCGTCTGATTACAATATGGGGATTTGAATGTCGCTATAGTCAGCGCGTGGCGTGAACGCAATTGCGCAAGTGCTCGACGTCGAGTCGTACAGTGGCGCCGCAGCGGCGCATCCGATCTGCGCGCTCACACAGGACGGTATTGAAGACGCTGTGCACTGGCTCATTGACGCGGTCAAGAGCAGCGACCGGTACTACGCGAAAGCAACGGGTAGTGGGTCGTGACCGGATAACCGGATGAATGGTCAGACTCAAATGTAATACTGCAGTATAGGAGTGCCAGATTATGAGACGCATAGACAGACACGAGCAGCTCATTTGGCGTGGTAATCTATTGGCCTGCAGCCTCCAAGCCGCAGCGAGCGAGTGTGCAAGTGCTAGCGACTCGCTCACGCACTACTCCCACACACGCTGCCTTCACTCCATCCCACCCCATGTATGTTCATGTCAAGCGACATTCACGCTGTCCAGAAATGCCTCCCTAGTAACCGACACGAGCTGAAACAAGCCGACCAAGTCAAGCCGAAACGAGCCGAGCCGAACGAGCCGAGCCAATTAGCAAGCCGACTTACAAGTTGCGGGTCCGCGCGAGGTTGCTGATCTCGACGAGCGAGTGGCCAGTCTTGAGCGCGACTTCTTCGGCCGTTTCGTGCTTCGCAAGTGCGTCGAACGTCGCTTTGATGACCGTGAACGGGTTGCGCTGGCCGTGCGTCTTCGAAACAACGTCCGTGATCCCAAAGCAGTCGAGCACGCACGCGACCGTGTCGCTGACTGTCAAGCCTTTGCCCTGCGGTGCCGGCCGGAGGAACAACGTTGCGCTGTTCCACTTGCCGCGCACTTCGTGGAACAGCGTGCGGTTGTCAAAACGGTCGACAAACGTAAAGTTCTTCATTGCGAGCTTCGTGCCGCGCAAGATCGCGTCCGGCGGCGACGCGCCTTTGCCGACCGCATAGCCAGCGCAGCCCTGGCGGTTGCCAACGACAACCATCGCACGGAAGCGCAGGATGTTGCCCTGCGTCGTGACTTTCTGGACCTTGTCGACGTGGACAATCTGACGAAGCAGTCCCAAGCGACCAAGGTTGAGCGGCTCGAGGTCCTCTTCGTTGTCAAACGCCATGTCTTTCTCTTCCGCGTTCATCGCGCGAATGTCGCGGAGGATACCAGTGTCCGGTGTCTGGTACATGCCTTTCGTATTGACATCATCCAAAGCGATCTCGTCGCGTTTGAACTCGTCAAGGATGCGACGCCGGACTTTGCCGCGGTTCTCCGGGGAGATCGCCATGAACCGGCTCTTTTTCGCAGCGTCCGGCATCGTTTGACGCCGTGGCATAACGTCGCGCCGGTCTTTCGAGATGATCGGGTCCTCGGGGTCTTCGTCGTCGCCGTCGTCCATGTCGCTACCACCGCCGACAAACGTTGCGACCTGGAGCTTCGTGACGTTGTTCGAAATGAACGTTGCACGTGCGGGCGCGGCTGCGCGCAATGCGAATCGCTGCAACATGCTGCTGCTCGAGTTCCGATCTGCTCTGCAGCGCCATGTGCATACAAGCAGCAGTGGAGGTTGTGTGAGGATGATGCAGCATCGTAGTGGGAGAAGGAAGGGAGGAAGGCAAGCCAGTGGAGGGGAGCAGGTACACGCTAGTATTCAACTGCACACACACACACACACATACTCACACGCAGTCACACACGCTTTGCAGCAAGCACGCACGACGAAGAGAAGGAGGAGGAAGCAGCAGGCGCGACGGATCGTACCTCTCGAGCCTGTGCGCACCGACGACGAATGAGTGGCGCTGCAAAAATCGCTGTGAGCGGTTGCGAATATCCGCGTGGCCCACATAGTTGGCGTGGTTCATTAGCCACATATACCTTTTTAGTATTTTAGCAAATTGAAATGTACAAAATATATTTCAGTTCTTACGAAATACAGTTCAGATCGACGAGATTTTGCAAAACGAGAGATCATTTCATATATATTCGCAAACTGAAAGTAATAAACAGAAATGTGAGAGAAATCAAACAAATAACACGATCCTCAGCGATCCAGCTAGTGCAACCTCGCATTGTGCATTATAGATCTCAACTCCGTTCAAAAGCGGTAAATTAATGCCTCAACTTGACACGATTTAGTACACCCAACAAATTCATTTCGAACCAGATCTTTAATATCCAGAGTAAATTTTGTAAGAGAACCAAAATCGCTAAAAATCAAGGAACATCAGACGTCTTTATATAACAGTGTATATTTAAAAAGTTATATATTTTTTAACATCTCCAATTTAACTAGTAGCTCTTGTGTGAAACCCAGTCCATCACGTGCAGCTCCTACTTTTATATATCGTGCTCGCTTTTCTTCTCTCACTGCTTATAATGGATCTTGCATGTTCGCAATGTACCTTCCCTCCTTCACCACAAGCACCAGTGGATACATAGGTATATCAATTCCTGTACATAAGTATGATCGGTAGGAACATCATAGTAGAACATATGTAAATTGATAGTGTGCGAGAAGTGTCAATTTAACATCGTTACGCAACTCTGGCGATATAATTTGGATTGTTCGCCAATTTTGCTGCGATCAGACATTTACCAGTTCGCCTTCGAGCGTCTTCTGATGTCGCTCGATCTTCACAACCTCCGTCCAGTAAGGACTCTTGTGCACACTTACAGAAGCTCGTTGCACCCTTGACGTATTCGTCTTTACGTCAACAACCTTACCGAACTGGCCATCGAGCTTGTCCGCAGGGAAATGACGATTCGCGTGCTCCTTGCCGCTCGACGGCCTGCGGGCGATGGTCGATAGGTGGTTCGCTCGTCTAAGCTGTTGGCGGAGTATACCACGTCGTACTACTCTTTCAACAGGAGTAACGCTTCTAGTCGTCATAACCTATTGCACGGGTCGGTGCACTCGGTTTCACTAGCGAACGAGTCCGCATCGCAATTTGATCGTGCAGGCCACGAGTGAGTGTGAATACGATGAGGCGGGAACGGCAGTATAAAGTCAGTATGTGAGTAAATCACAAGACACACATTGGTTTTCTGTTTTGTACTGAGACTACCGGTATCACGATTATATTGAACTCCAGCTCGGTTGTTATTTATATCATTCGACCTGCTTGCGCTGTCGTAGACGCCATGTAAACTGTAAAATGAACGTTAGAGACAGCTCGTCGATTTTTGCGTTCGATACGATTGATTCACCTACAGCTGTTGCATCTGACTGGTAGCTCTGGACGATCGAGTGCAGCAATTGATGATATTCGACCTCTTGACTATTGGGGTTGTGGAACATATGGAGGTGGATGGCCAGTGCCAAGTATGTCGACGGCAGCAGGACGTAGACGAACGGCGGCCGACTACATGGGGCTCGGCGGAGCGACGAGGTCACACCAGTTTGCTGTAAGCTGTGACGTTTCCCTATGCTTCGCGACTGAATCTGTTGTTTCAACTACAGCAGCAGTTGGTGATTCTTGCACGTCCCTGCTGGTCTTTGTGCGTCCAATGCGCGTTACATGAGCGCAAGCACGTCAAACAACTTGCGGAGCGTTATGTAAGTGCTCGACAGATCGACGACTGCAATGATGTTGCCGAGCTTCACGGCTCGCTTGTGTGCGCACTCACATCGAGCGGGTCAAACGTTTTGCATATGACGTGCACTGTACTGGTGTCGCTTGGCTGAACGCTATAGACACGCATTAAGCTCTGTCGCGTTCGCACTGATCTTGACGGCTTAGCTCATGAGAGCTGCGCGTAGGTTTGGACAATGCGCAGGAGATCGCATTAATTGAGCGAGCAATTGCGTGGGGTGCCATCGTAGTGGCAGGTCGTGCGTGACTGTGGTTGTGCTCTGTCGATTGGTGCTGCTTAATCTTAGATGCACACGCTCAATTAATTTGTCCTCTATGCTCGCTTGGTTGTTTGTAGTGTGTTTCGTTGAATCGCTGTTATGAGCCTGTATATATATATTATTGTGGTCTAGACAGAATGCGTGGGCAAGAGAAGCGAAGGGCCATGGAGACGGAGATGAGTGGGTTCCACCAAACGATCAGTTTATAAACATCGGAGAATTGGACACTCCGAACATTTCCAACTAAGTACGTTAGAGAGGCGAGTTGGCAATCCACACATTAAATTCGCGACATCGCAAGTGTAGTATTTAGCCTGGGCTGAGAAGGTATTAGCTATCTACGTGCAACTGACCATGTTTGACTGGTGTATTTGTTCGACTTGTCATCCTTGCGCTTTATACATCAACCAATTGAATTTAAAATTGAGCTTCGATATATTATCGATGATAGAATATACCTATTTTCCCGTGGTTAAACATCATCTTTAACCTGGCGACTATTTGTAAATCACCAATTAATCAGAGTGAGCGCTGCTCGACGTCACAGATTCTTGTTTTCATTGACAACGCATGTAAGTTTGTTTCTCGCTTGCGCTTGTTTGCCTTAAACATGCTGTCTCGTTGCGAGTACGCACTTCGAGGGACGTCGCCATGTATGGAGTGTTGTGGGTGCGCGCAGCGCGTCGACTCGAACTTTACAGGAGATCAAATCGTGTAAGCTGTCAGCGAGCAGTCGCAGTGTTGTGGTGCGTCATCGTAGTCGCAGGTCGTGCATCACCGTTGTTGTGCTGAAGCGATTAGTGCTGCGAAGTCTTGGATGTACACGCGCGTGTTTCGTGCTGTTTTGAACCTATGTATATGATGTTGTGGTCCAGCCAGGATGAATGGGCTGGGCGGATGTGACGCGGGTTCCAATACCATCAGATAATCATTTTCGAACCATTAGGGAGGACTAAGTCAGTACAACATTGAGACGAGTTGGCAAATCGCACAAATAATGGTCCACAATTTGAAATCGTACTTGTTTACTTGCTTGTGTTTCGTAAAATCAGCCATAGGAATTATTATTATGATCGATAGAATTAATAAACTGCAATTGAGTCCAGTTTTAAGTAGACAGTTATCAAATAGTAAAATCGTTGGTGGTTGTTCACCAATAGATGAGAGCTTGCCAAATCAACAGAACATTGTTTGGCTTGGACTTGTTTGTCTCGAATATGCTTCCTCTCGTTTGCCGGGACATTCCATGCTATGCGCAGATATCACCTGCATGCATTGTCTGCATCGTCTTCGGTCGACAGCGAACCGTGCACGATCTGCTCGACACGCTCATTGATCGCGATCTTGCGGTGTCGACTCTCACCGCCATTCGTGCCGATGCCACTGCTTCCGCTGTCGCCATCGAGACAGATCGGGCTCATCGCTATCGTGGTCATCGCCATCGTTGATACTTTTGTGAGGAAGTGCAAAATCAAGCTCTTGTTTCAACTACGCCGCGACACATACATATTCAACGTCAGAGACCAGAAGCAGCACATCATTACGACGGAGCTCATACACATTGCATGCGAATACAATGCTGCTCTTGCTGGTTGCTCTACTTCCTGACAGTAACTTTTGATCGAACAGAGTTGGTGAACAACAAAGCTGCGCGATACTGTGACTGCATTCAATCGAGGTGATCGACACTCGGAGATGCTAATGTACAATGCCTGTCCAAGCGCACGTGCGCTCTCATGACAATGCGATATCATTAGTTGCTCCCATGGGATGGTAGTTCAGCGCAGCCCCGCGACGCGCTTCCTTGCGCTTCGAGTTGCGCGCGACGCGCCAGATCGAGATGCCGATTATGACGATGAACACACCGGCGAGCACAAAGAACGTCGTCTTGTCCTGTCTTTCTGTCATGCTTGTTGCGTGTCGACTGGCTGTTTGCTTTGCGCTGGTGGCGTGACAGCGAGAAGGAGAGAGGCTTGGTAGAGCGCGAGAAAGCGAGGAACGTGAAGCAGCAGTATGTGCGTGTGGTCGACTTGGTCGTTCGAGACGGCGAAATGGAAAGTGAGGGCCGAGCGCTCGCTCATCGCTGCATCGGATGCACCCACTTTCCATCAGGTCGTCGTTCTTCAAGAGCGCATACTTTTACCCGTACATCTTTGACATTTGTAAGAGCGATATCGTGGACCTCTGTGAGTTCATGTGTAGGTGGCGCATCTTAGCTGGCAAAAGCGTATCTGCGAGAGCCGATGTCACCAACAGCTCGAAGCTTTCATGGTAGCAACGCGCAGAGTCGTGGTGGTGTGATGATTGTTGTATCCACTTTTGTCAACTACGTTGATCGCAAAAAATATCGAATCGATCATCTCGTTTGTATTGGGTATATCCTCTCTACAATCACGTCTATTTAGTCCACAACATGAAACCGTGCATGCAGAGGTTGTTTTTACATCACAGATCGAGTATCGATCACTCGCACAACTCGTCACTGCTACGCTATTGCACTCAGCAGTGCATTTAGGCTCGCTTGCAGCAGCAGCAGTCTGCTTCACGGCGCGTGATCCAGTTGGCTGTCCGTCGAATTAGCGCAACAGCAGGGACACAGTGCTACAGGACATTGTCGGGCACTCAGCATGACATCATGTTAGACCTGACATATCGAGACACCAACAACTGGCATTGTTGTTGGTTTGCTATTGTCGCTCCTGTTGTTCGTGTGCGTCTATACATACATCATGATATTGGAGATCTAGATCAGCAGTACCAACGCAGCTCTTCGACCTGGCTCGAAGCGCTGACTGCTGCAACAGTGCTGGTACTTCTGCTTGCTATGTATGAGCTTGCTTGTTGGTGTGCGTGTTGCTCGACTCAGCCGCAGCCACCGCCACCACCACCGTCACCACCACCGCCGCCGCCACTGTCACCACCACATCCGCCACCACTGTCACCGCCGCCACTGTACCCACCTCCGCCATCAGAATGTCCACAGTGGCTCGAGTGGTGGTCATTGTACGCGCTGCTGCCACCAAAGTCGGTGTACAGCGCGTAGTCGGACGTCGTGGTGGTGTTGCTGCTCGTGTAGCCGCCATTGTATCGGCTGGTCGTGTTCTTGGGCTTTCGAGTAGAAGCCGCAGTGCGTGCCGGTGCTGGCTTGGGACGAGCTGGCATGACGCATGGCGGTGCAGGTGTGGCATGCGCAATCGGTGGTTGTTGCGGTTTGTCCGTGGTCATCTTCTTGAAGCACGAAAAGTACTTGCTGAGCCCCATGATATCTTGGTTGTGAGTGCGCTCCCTCTTGGACGTGAGCTGGGTCTTGAGTTAGGACTTGCGTTTGAGGCTGTGCTACTTGCTTGTGCGCTTGCTGGATGGATTGCGAATGAGATCAGCCTCGCTCGAGATACTGACGCGATGTGATTCACGTGGTCGCCAAGCTCAGTGAAGGATGTTGGAATGTCAAGATGCGGGTGCACCAAGAGTTCAGAGCACTAGGGAGCGTTGAAGCTTGTTGTCATCGGCGCTCCGTAGCATAGCATGACAACATCGCACAAAGCCACACGATACGAATCCTGTCGTGGTGGAGCTGCAGAATTTTGGGATGAATGCGATTTGTACCCACTTCGACTGTTGGAATTGGGTGCCTTTCAGAGGTATTGGATATATCCTCCCTATCATCACTACGCAGTAAGTTCATGGCTGAGAAACAGTAAATGCAGAG
>JAADWX010000304.1:0-27401 GCA_023336405.1 Globisporangium echinulatum | reverse complement strand
TGAATGGACCTGTCACGATGCTGGCGAGTCGTGTATACGATGCGGTAGATAGCTGACTCTGTGTGTGCGCGCCGTGCTCGCTCGCAGAGGACTTCATCCTCAGCGCATCGGTCGATGCCAACCGCTTCACGACTGCAGGAGGCCAAGGTGTCGTCGAGTACAAAGTCATGCTGACGATGGCGAGTGGGGACATCAAGAGCGTCTGGCGACGATACAGCAGTATTCGGTGCGTATGCGTCGATATGCAGTGGTTGACAGCGCAGATGCGTTTGTTGTGACGTATTGACAACTCATGCTCACGCTGACGCTCGACTATTGGCATCGCAATTTACTTGCAGACACTTCTACAAGCGCCTCGCACTGGACGCACGCGATCGCGAGTGCTCGCCGTGTCTGCGGCAGCTCGTAGCGGTTCTACCACGATTTCCACCGCGCACGGCGTTTTGGTCGAGACTGACGTCTGCGGCGGTCAGACAGCGCCAGAGCGACCTCAGTGCGTATCTGTCAAAGGTCTTGGACACGAATGATGTGCCGATTGGCGTGCGGCTCAGCGACACCGAAGTTATACGTAAGTCCGATTGGGAGCCCAAGTTTGTGCTTTGAGCGACGACGAGTGTGTGCTGAGTGAGCAATGGTATCAGCACCCTCCGAGCGAGTAGTTGACCGGATCGATAGAGAGAGGGTAAACTAGCTAGCCTGTGAAGTTGCTCTATTGGTGGATGAGCCTCTGGGTCTCAACTGCAACGTATACCAAGTGTAACATGCAAATGATCAGTGAGGTCGGTGATGCACGTACTGCTTATCAATGACGCATTTGGGAATTACACATATTAATTGAAATTTTGTCTAAAAAGATGCGCTCAAAACATATAATAGACATGCACGTGGATGAGAAACTATTTGATGTGAAAACAAATACAATAATATAGCATACAAACACAGTACAGTCGCATTAATTCTAATCTAGCCGACACAAGATATACAACAACATCATCAGCATAATCATCAACGCTGCACAGATCAAATCATTAGCATGTCCATCAGCGCTGCATGACCATCAGCAACAAATTTACTCAACATCGTCGACAGGTGCATCAGCATTGTCTTGACACAAACAACAAGCAATGTTGTCTGCATGACTTTGTCTGCTTTAGCGCGACTCATTCTACTTGCGCAACTATTAACGCAACTACATATTCTCTATTGCGCGTGTGTATGAAGGACTGTTCATGTTGTTGTAATACTGTACCCTGCGCTCGTACATGCTTATCATGCAACAGTGTATTTGACAAAGTTGACACGAAGTAGCACGGCGCCGACACATTGCTCGCGGAATAGCGCGATGATGTGCTCTTTCATTGTAATGTCGTCAAGCTGCATATCCGACGCAATAGTCGTCCGAGTTGTTGCGCTCATGTTGTCGACTACTAAACGAAGCTGCTGCTGGGCATATTGAGTGGTGGCAACTTAGAAGTGGTAGCAACATTCGATACATCATTAAGTAATGGTTGTCGCTGGCGTATCTATCAGATATACTGACTGGGTATCAGCAGAAAAACGAGCCATTCGAAGTATGAAATATGTCTACGCCTGCGCGCTGGGCGCCGATGTTGCAGTACAAACACGTGCGATTTGCTGGATTGTTGATGCCCGAGTTTTGTATACAGTGGGAAGTCGGCATACACACACTTGCAATTGTAAATCGTATACTACACTTTGGTTTCATTATATGAAATCAGTAGTATTTACATATAAATTGAGTACACTTGGACAACACTTACATGAGACCCACATGCGGATACCATTTTATCTCCATATACTCAACACAAGTGGACTCGACGAGATCATAACAAGCTGAAAGAAACACAGACAACATGGAAAAAACATTGTAGGTTAGTGGCGGTATACACAAACTCATAGACAACACATCTGCAGACAACAACTGCACGATGATGCCCAGACGCACAGCGACCAACATGTTCGACATGTTCGTGCAATCGACAAGCAGCATCTCGCGCATACATCTCGCCCTAATTGCGCACTAGTTGAGTGCAAATGTGTACTCAACGGCTATGTAAATGACGAATTGTAACAAGGATTTTTATTGCAGACATCTCGTTGTCCTAGTGAAAATTCGCTGCACCGTTCGACTTTGACAATCTATCACGTGTAGGCATACCGCCGTCGTGGCTGTGCTATTGACACCGTCCTTCGTTTTTTATAGCATCTCTCAGTGTAAGCGCGGCTGGTGTTCCGCTTGTGCAAAGCCCACTACGGATACCATTTAATCTCTATACACTCGCTAACATAGTAAATATAACCTTTTGATGCAGTTTCAAATGGACAACAACTGAACAATGATGCGACACGCAGCTACAAATCTATTCGACTTGTTTCACAATTGATACACTTATATCTCTGAAATCCGCGCACACGTCTCGCGCATTTGCCACAAGCTAAATCAGACGTTACAATTGTCATACGAAAAAAATCGTGACTACAGCTGCTGCTTTTAGCATTGCGAACAGTTGTCCGTGTGATTACGTAAGTGCAGCTAGCGAACTAAGTGAATTCGACGATATCACAACACGCTGGATGAAACATAGACGATGTGTTGACAATACATTGTCGGTTCGAGGTGATTAAATCAGAAACTTGGGCAACACATCAGAGGACTGGTAAACACTTGGAGCTGCAATTGGACAACAACTGCGCGATGATGCGCAGACACACAGCGACAAACACGGCCGACTAGTTTTTGCAATCGACAAGCAGCACCTCTGAGATCCGCGCATACGTCTTGCGCACTGCCACATGCTGATTCAGATCACGCCAGTCTGGATCATCGACAATCGCTGCGTTACAATTGAATTCGGCAAGGATTCTGCGACTACAGCTGCTGTTGTCTCGTTGTCGTCGCACGTTTTCTTTTCTCCGATGTATCAACGTGTTTGTCGAGGTCTTTATTATTATTATATTAATGTTATTCATTTCATTTTTTATCGATCGTTAATACGTAGTTGTTGATGCGTACATGCTTCGTGCTCGTCTTCACCAACATCTCTCCGTTCACTTCGTGACCTTGTCTCCACCATAATCTGAGTAAGTAATATATCTGTTGACGCTGTTGGTTGAGCGAATCTAGCTTCAAATAAAAAGCGACGTTCGATTTCGTTTGTATTCATTACGGTTCAACGCAGATGAGGTCCAGATCTCTGGCGGCTACAGCTTGTATTAGGGTACAATTCGTTCGTACTATCGTGCCCATCAAAAAAATACAACAACAACAAGAATGCCAGCTGTGACGACAAAAGTTACACAATACACGACGTCAAGCGCATGCACGTCACACAGATGTAATCTCATCGCGCAGACAGTCTCGTCGTTTCTTTGCATTTTCAGTATATTCGCTGCGCTGACGTGGAATAGTGATCCCTATTCATTTTTTAGTACTTGAGTTGGCGTTTGGACACCAACACAACAATGATAATTCTGTGTTGTGGACCTTTACTAATGCGCTTGCTGTTGTTAAAACGTATATTCTCCATACCTGTACCAGTGTATGATTGTGTTAACGATAAACGATAATGCTGTCACATTTCTGTTCGAACGATCTGACTTGTCAGAATCTTAACAATTTAGATAGAAATAGCCATTGAAGTGACGAGGTTACCAAGTACGCTGCAGTTTTATATCCAACCACATTTAGCTGGCCATATATTCCCATCCAGGGTTGGAAGAAATTTCGTGGTGGTTAAAAGTATCAAACTGGAAGACAGTAAAATTAATGAATGCTAACTCAAAAAGCGATTCATTCGATTTCATTTGTAAATTCGAGCATCGTTCGACACTCAACAAGTATGGAGCGAGCAATACTCAACAAGCTCGATCTTTGACTGTCAAGCAATGATTTTCATGGGCGTATTCCGTTACCCAAGTTTGGAATGTGTCTGGCATTGCATGAATCTAATGAAAGCGCTCAGAATACTCGTTGGTTCATAATATATTGTTTGGTAGATGAACCTTAGAAAATGACTGTTTAAGGTGAGGCAAACGGTTAAAAACTTGCAAGTAATGATCGAAAGTAGTGTCTGTGTCGTGAAAATTTACACATAAATTTAAAACGCTAATGACAGAACAGACAGTGACTATATAGATGCAGAAATCTGTTTCGCGGTGGGTCTGACTTGACGCATGAGTACAAGCAAAATGAATGAACTGATGCATAGGGAGCGCTTTGTACATATCATCCTAGTATAGACATGGAAGAGCAAGGTTTGTCTTTCTCCTTGACGACTATTCTTTAAGGAGCTCCGATCTACTCGACCATCTTCTAGCGCATCGTCTGGGTTTGATCGGTTTGCCTCGCGCTAAAGCACTCGCAACTTATCTCTTGCCAGTGCAGCTGGTTGTAAATTTAGGAGGTGGAGCAGCGTTGAACGCGAATGAATGGCTAATTTCACCAGCCATAGACGCGGCGACACTCTACAACCACGCGGTATCACAAACCACGCAATGCAATCGCAAGATACAGTGTTAATCTACAAGAATGAAAGCATGGCATTGTAGTTCAGGTGCCACACGTGGAGTATAGCTGTGCTCCGTGTTGAAGTTTGCATAGTCGAGTCTGAACTATCTGTCTTGACGCTATATAACTCATCGGAGGTGATCAAAACGAAGAGTGTCATCGACTTCGGTATAGGCCAAGAACTGGCTGAAAAAGGCTAGTAAGCACTCCCGATTTGTTGAGAAGTTGGTTGAAGACAAAGTAGCCAATATATATGGGTCGGTGGGTTGCGTTTCAGAGGGCTGATAAACACATCAGAAAAATGGATCTAGCGACTCTTTCGTAAAACAAACGATGTGGCTCTTATCCAAAATGAACGATGTAATTTTTATAAAATGGTTTAGGATAGGCTGGATGTAGTGGCTAGCGATTTAATTTGCCAGTGCATATTAGTTGCCGGTTTTGAGGGCGAGCTATAAAATTGGCGTCAATCGGAGTAAAAGCAACCCGAAATGTTTTTCGCCGTTTTCTTGCTAATGAGAGCGAGATAGGAGTTCCTTCCGGCTTCATTATACCGACCAACCTACTTGCTATTGCCGATCAGAATTTCATTAGCCCATCTTTACCGTATCCTATTTTCATGTGGTGTGAAACATCGTTGTGTGTACCACTTTGGTACCAATTGTTAGTAATGTTAATATTAGACCAATATTTGTACAAAAAAGTGTTTGAACATGTACTACCTTGTCACCAACAATTGCTTTCTATAACCAAAATGGCTCGGAATTAATGGTTAGCATGACACTAAAAATGTGATGTTAATGCAGATATTCATTGCACAACACTTTACTTCAGTTTAGTTTGTATTTTATATTTCGCTCTACATAAATAGTATCACGGCTGTCGTAGACACAGGCGAAATAACCCTATTGGTTTACACCAATAGCGAGTAGTAACTAACAACCAATTGGTAATTTGGTAATACCGAAGGGAGATTTTGACATTCATATTCATACTGTTCAAATTTATTCAGTTAAACATTTTTTAAGCAGGTTTATTAATCATATGTATACAACAATAGCGATGTACGAAGCTGTGGCTAACAAACTTTAAATCCGGGGGTAGTATTAGTAATCAGGTTATTCGGACATGTTAAGATGAATAATTATACTTATTTAGCTTTGTTCAGATAGACTATTTTCGACGGGCAGCATTCGCTAGGAATAGTTCGATAAAAGCACCAATTGCCATATATTTTAACAGGTGATGTATTCCAATTATTTCAGAATATTTCGCGTATAAGTAAATTAATGTGTTTTAGCATCGGTTTAACGGTTTCAAGTGTGAGCGAACAGATCGAACATCTTGATGTCTAAGTCAGTATAAGTGTATCGAATGAGTGTATTCGGTATCACCTATGCAGTATCAAATAATTTCGAGGTTTTATATTCGAAGATGGCGTCGATAGCATATATCGTCGCTTGCGTTTAGACTGTACCTTGTACAGCTGTATCTATAAAACAATGCAAGTATCTTCATGAGCAGTTATAAGTAGTCGTTTAGCATATTCAGCGCTTGCGTTCATCGTTTAAGTTGTATATTGTATTTCTGTAATTGTTGCTACCAATTCTTGTGTGCTCTTGTAGACGAATGTAGAATTTGAATCGGTCTTATTCCGGCTTGCCGAAATGATTACTGTCCATTTTTTAGCTATCCTGGTTTTGATTGATATACTTTGCGAGCCATTGTGACATTTGACATAGCGATGTGTGTCGCTTGGCTTTCTGATGGTGATAATATTTAAATTGTTCCGCCTAATTACCCAATATGCAGTATACTGCACTGCATATTTTTGATCGGTATATTCAGCAACCCACCTATTGTGATCGCCAAAAATTTTGTCCACATCAGAACAGCCCGATATAAGCGTAAATCAGTCGTCAAATTGGTCACAAGTCGGAGTGTAAATAGGGTGTAATTATGGTAAATCCATCTCTGTTGGATGTAAAGAGCATAAGTGGCATCTGCATACATACATACGATCTCTGTTGGCTCAATCTTCGTTGTGAACTTGGGCATGTCGAGCTGTTTTGTGATAGTCACGTCGTACTTTATCGCTCGACACTGCGAACGAAAGTGCAACATTATCGCTTTGTTGTTCGCCCAGTTGCGACTGTCACCATGCGTTTAGACAGCCGCGTTAAATTTACGCCAAAACGTGAGTGTTTGCCCATACTATAGTGGGCAAACGGAGTGTTTGTTCATAAAACGCACTTGATCGACTCTTAATATTCAACGTGTTCCTAAATGGAGACACGCATGCAGTCTGAATTACACAAAAGGGGTCTAATTTAGCGAGCCTCCTATAAATACGTCAATTTGCAATTCAAATTAGACCTTTTGAGTGACGATGACAATAATTCAATACAACATATTTAAATTATGGATTTAGACCTTCATTTAACAGCTATATCTATTTTATATGCATTGAGCAATATTCCGTACAATATACAGTAAACAACAATGTGCTCAGTATATTCGCTATCGAATGCACGTAATACGCGGAAATATATTTAGGCTACGCATCTCCACTTCCTGGCAAAAGGGCGATCGAATCGACGCAGAAGTCGTCATCATCACGTCGTGTCTGCTGACGTCCCCACGACGCGCTCGACCGCCATGACGCCGCGCAAGAAGGTAAAGCGCACAATCGCAGCGTCAACTGCGCATTTGCAGCCTCCGACAGTGTCGGCGCGTGGACGCAAGCGGCCATCGACCGGGTGCAGTGGCATCACGACGTCGCCACCGTCAGGTGCCACCAATGACGCACGCGTGTGCGAGTTTTGTCACATCGCTGCTGGTGTGTGCGCGATCCAGAGCTGCAGCGCATGTTGTCGCATCTACCACCCCAAGTGTATCGCGAACCACTACAAACCGCAGTGCACGAGCGACGCGCCGATTGCGCTGCAGCTCGAGGTGCAGCGACAGAGCGCATCAGCGCACAATAGCCCGACAATGTTTCAATGTATGTCATGTTTTGCAGCGCTCGTCGAGAGCGTTCGCACCGGCGGCTTTGCGTGGGACTGCGACTGTGCAAGCTGCGTAGCGCCTGAGAAGCTCGCAGCGTACCGGCGCCGCCTCGTGCTGCGGATGTTTGTGCACAACAACAACGACAGCGCCAAGCCCAAGGCAACGAAGCGTAAGCGGTCAGACGCAGCAAACAAGACACTGAACGCAGCAGCAGCGACGGTCGTCAAAGCGCTAGTGCCAGTGCGCAGCAGCTCGCGACGCAGTGGACGACTCGCAGCACGAGAGCCACTGGACGTCGATCTCGAGCCTGTAGCCGTAGCGGCCGCGTCAGCAGTTGCGGCTCCAGTTGGCGACGTTACGTCAGCTGTGAGCAGCTCTGTCGGACCTAGTGATGACGGAGATGCCGAGGTCGAGGCAGTGGTGGCGTCGGTCAACACGAGTGGTGATAGCGAGCCACAAGCAGTCAACACTGTCGTGAAGTCGACTGCGTCCGAGCTGCTTGACGTGACTGCAACTGCTGTCACGGAGGCTGTGACCGGCAGCGCTGGCGTTGCGGATACTGAGGTGTCGGATCGTGAGATCCTCGTGGGCGTGATGTGCACGACTGCGGAACAAGGCCAGCCGAGCGTCCCTGTCGTGTGTATCGAGACGCCGAGCGCGTTGGCCAACGGCGTGTTGCACCAGGAGACATTCTACTAGTAAGTGCTTGCACGACACACATCGCAGTGGTTGTAGCGGTGAGTTCGTCGTCATCAACGCCGAAGTCGTGTTGACGCCATCTGAGCACATTGTGTGCTCAAATAGATGCCAAGAATGACAAGCGATATGGTATTGGACACATTCCCTCATTTTATACAAATTACAAGATAATGTAACGAAACAATCTTCTTCTTTCTGGTCCGCACGCTCGGTTCAAAGGCCATCCAGTGTGCGTTCCTCATTTACAGTGCGAGCGAGCTTGCTCTGCCGCCGGTGAGCGAGTGCGATGGAGGCTGAGCAACTCAACGAGACCGGAACGTGCATTGCTGCAAATGACTGGTTGTGAGTGCTTGTAATTTCGCGCTCTCTTGCTGTCTATCTGTTTGGATGGAGCGAGAGATGATTGAACAGGATGGGTCCAAGAGGAAAAGGCGCTGCATTGGAGAAGAACATGGCTGCGCTTGCCTTCAAGGACAATGGTGACGATACACATGAAGATTCGCGCGATCGGTATTGATGAGGGAGAGAGAGTGCATCATGTGCGGTGGTGCTTGCCAAGATGCGAGGTGGGACCGTTCTTTTGTGTCTCGATGCCGTACCGCGACATCAAACCACGCTTCTCTCTTTCGCGCCGCTTCGACGTCCTTGGTGTCGTGACTGCTAACCATTCGAGCAGTCACACACCATCGCACTCGTTGTCACGCTTACATTCGTGCTCATGATCTCTCATGCGTGGTTCAGGACATCTGCGAGTACGATCCTCATGCCGTCGAGCATCCAGAAGAGGTCAACTTATTCTGTGTGGTCAACACAATGATTGGCGGTATCCAATTTAAGATCACGCTTGAGCCGCATTTAGCTTTTGCATGTCGACGTGAAACGACTTGCTTCTACAAACGTAAATTTTGAAAGGTCACACTCGAAAATGTCTATTGCGAACGCTCTATTGCGAACGCTCTCACAAATGCACATACCCCATCAAAGCCTCAGATACAGTGAGACTATTATATGCATTCGCAAGACTGCTGCCAAACACTGCTGGTAGTTCTTGACTCAGGTCCGCCCCACACAGATCAACGTCTCGTTCTGTATGTGCATGCGTGCGTGCGAATCACGTCGAGCGCGAGTCGAGATGCAGCAGGATTTCTCCAATGTACTTGTACAACGTATACTCAATACAAGTCACGTTGCCGAAACGCGTGCGAAAAGATCCGCTAATGTTCCACGTGCAACGGCTCGTTCATCTGGGACTGAGCTCGAGCGGGTTCCAATTGCGAAGTTGAATGGCTGCTCAAGTGGCGCGCTCTCATTCGCGTCCACGTTGGTTGCTCGCGGCCATTCGCCAACAGTCCACGTGCCGCACACATCGCCATCCATCGACATCGCCATCCATCGACATCGCCATCCAAGCTCCAAGCGCTCTCGCTGCATCGTCCTGCAGTTGCTAGTGCGCTCGTATCTCGATAGGTCGTGAGCGTACAGTGCACACATCTAGACAGTCTCAGAGCCATAGAGCTACAGAGCTACAGTTACAGCCAGCATGAAGCTTCCGTTCTTTGGTGCGAAGAAGACTGCGGACGAGAAAGCGCGCGAGCAAGCGCTCAAGCAGCAGCAGCAGGACGAGAAAGCGCGCCTTGCAGCGCTTGCGAAGGAGCAAAAAGCGCACGACAAACGCGCGCGACAGGCTGCCAAAGCTGAAAAGCAGCGGCAAAAGCAGCAGGCACGCGAGTGGACAAAGCAGGAGAAGCTACTGCGTGCACGCGCGCGCAAGGACCAGCAGCGCATCGACGCGCGTGACAAGCAGGAGCGCAAGCGCATTGCAAAGCTCGAGAAGCTCCATGCCGCAACGCGGCGGCGCGAAGCACGGCGTGCGCGCAAGCAGCTCCAGCGCCAGCGCCGCAAGCTCAAGAAGCTCGAGAAGCGCCAGCGCAAGCAGCAGGACGCGCAGTACGACCACGAGATCCATGCGCTGCGCACTGCGATCGCAGCTGAGCCAGCGTCGTCAACGTCACCATTGACCGTGACGACAGCATCGCCAGCGTTCAAGAAGCGCGCGCACTGCGGGACGTGCCGCACGCAGTTCTGCCTCACAAAAGCGCGGCACCACTGCCGCAACTGCGGCGAGAGCTGCTGTCGCCAGTGCTTGAGCGCGACGAAGCGGCCGGTACCGTGGCACGGCAAGCGGTCGCCGCAAAAGATTTGCGTCACGTGCGACGCGCTCGTGTTTAGCGACCGCACAGCCGTTGCAGCTCGTGTTGCAGTAGCAACAGCTGAGCCACTTGCAGCTGCTGCGGCGTCCCAGTCGAGCGATGACGGCACAGCGTCACCGCCAGTGTCGAGCAGCAGCAGCAACAGTCGCCCTGCCTCGGGTTCGGGCATCTCGATCTCGCTCGCGACGCGCCGTGTGCGCCGCAACAACAGCGGCTCGATGGCCTCGACAGCGTCGAGTGCGTCGACAGCGTCGCTGCGCAAGAAACCGTCGCTGTGGACGCTGCCGATCCGGCCGCTGCTCAAGCGCAAGCGCAGCGTCGAGCAGCTGCGGAACCGCCAGCTCGACTTTGCATTGCAGCTCGAGAAAGCTGCGCAGCTGACGCGCCAGGGCCAGCGGTCGATCGCTGTCGAGCTCGAGCCGCAGCACACGCTGCTTGCACCGCCACTCGCGCGTGCTTCATGAGCATCTATTTGCACTTGAATGTCGTAGCGATCGGCAGTTGCGGTCGTGCAGTCGCGATGCGCACTCTTGCTCCTCTTTGCATCTTTTCTCTATTGTGCCGTAGTAGGACAGTGTTGACACACTCTTAATGGCAGCATGAACTCCCTTCTTTATTGACTTTTGTTGTTCGTCGCCTGTTGTGCACGAGCACCTGAGGCGGCAGTTGACGTGCATGCTAATGCAGGTGTCGTGGCGATTCAGTGAAGCGGAACAGACGAGCTGCACGACCAAAACACCTGCTGCTGCTCGTTCCAACACAGCTGCTGCCATTTGCTTTGATCTTTCGAAGCCATCGCTTCAAACAGTCTGTGACGTGAGACAATGTAGTCCACATTGTTTTCGCGTAGACCACCTCATTGCTGATTCTCCATTTTCTACGAATCCATACGCTCGAAAATGCTTGTATTTCAGCCAATGGAATTAAAGAAAAACGACTGGCGTTGAGCTTCCGCGCCAGCGCTTTTTGGTCGCTTGAGCGCCGTGCAGCGCGTGTGAGCGGTCCGAGGCATTCGCTTTAGCCTCAGAACGGGAGAAGAAAACAGAGAATCATGGTCAAGAACGTTCGTGTGACTTACCGCCGCCGCCACTCGTACGCCACCAAGTCGAATGGCATCAAGGCCGTGAAGACGCCGGGTACGTGCATTCACCTGCGTTCAGCGTGACGTCATGATGCGCTGGCGTCGTGCGCTGCGAGTATGCATGTGCGCAGCGAGCAACGAGCGAGCTAGAGTGCAAGCCAGTAGCAAGCGCAGCGAGTGCGAGCAGTCGAGGCGAGCAGGGATCGGAGGCAATGCAGTACAGCAGCGCGCACAGATGCAGCAGCACCAGCACGATCGAATCGGTCTCGAGTGTGCGCTCAATAGCGCAGACAGCAACAACAGCAACAATAGCGACAGTATCTATCCACTCGACTTGATCGAGACGCAACTGGTGGCATAGCCAGCAAATCAGCTAAACCCTGCAGCTTAGCGCAGCGCGATATGAGTCCGCTGTCAGCTCGCTCAGTACCTGTGCGGGTGATCCCGATCAGCACCCGACAGCAGCAGCAGTCGACAACGCAGCGACGCATTGGCGCCGTCTGTCAGCTCCTCAGCTCATACGATGTAGGCATTGCGATCGGTGCAAATGCTGCGCTCTCGCCCAGCGCAACTGGACGACTGCTGTGCAACATCAGCATGCGCATGCCTTACTGCAGCATCAACCTCAACTGCTCTCTCCTCTCGTCACTCGTTGCTCGCTTGCTTGCTCGCACAAGCGCCTGCTTGCGCGCACTCACAGCTGCTACAGCATCACGCTTGACTTGCCAGCCACACATCCACGCATCTACTTGTCGGTGTACTAACGCTGCTGCTGTTTGCGCTCTCTTCAGGTGGCGTCCTCGTCGCGCAGTACCGCAAGAAGCGCGCTGCTGGCCCGAAGTGCGGTGACTGCAAGCAGTCGCTGAAGGGCGTACGTCTCTGCGCCGTTGGCTTGTGTTGAAGACGCGCTGTCGTTGTTTGCTTTGCCCCACTCGCACACATCTGCTGACGCGACTGCTTGGTGTTTGTCTCTGTGTGTGTGATCGTCGACCATCCATTAGATCAAGCACCTTGCGTCGAAGGAGTACAAGAATGTGAGCAAGACGCACCGCACGGTCGCGCGCGCTTACGGTGGCTCGCGCTGCGCGGGCTGCGTGCGCCAGCGCATCGTGCGCGCGTTCCTGATCGAAGAGCAGAAGATCGTGAAGAAGGTCCTTCTCGAGAAGCTCAAGAAGAAGTCGGCGTAAGCTGCGACTCCTCTGTCGTACGACTGCTAGGTCTCGACCTGTTCTTCTTCCCGTTACAGGATAATGCAATGGCGCCGCGTGTCGTTGGCTCTCGAGCAACACGTGCGGTCTCGTAGTTGTCTTGTTGAGTCTGTTGTTGTGTCTGTGAGTCGGTCTATTGCTGTTGTGGACAGCAGCTGATGTGATGTATTCGTTGGCTTGTGGCTGCGAGACTGTTGCTTCTCGTTTGTGTATCTGCAATCGCGATTATATCGAGCAGCGAGAGATCGTGCAGGCAGGAGTTGTGGTTGTGAATACCATCGTGCAATGGTCATGGCATTCATGATCACAAAACAAACGAACTACATGAGTATCTCTAATGTAGAGCAAGTGCAAAAGTTGCGTGGATCACATCAAATACTTGCAATCTCGCTTGCTCATTGTTGTCTGCTGTGATTGTAGCACTGTGCGCAACACTTCGCTTCTCAGTGCAATATATTATTCTGTCCCGTGGCGGCTTTCTCACATTCCCTGTGGTTGTCCGCAATTCACGCAAAAGCTTCAAGCAGATCACTTGCGAGCGTTTGCGGTTGACGGCGACAACAGCGACCTCCGTCTCGCCTCCCTCTCTCGGAGCTAAGCTACGCGCGCACGCACCTGTGTAAACGCTTCCGCATATCCGCTTGCTGTGCGTCGCCGCATTCGTTTGCGCACTGCTTGCCTTGGCTGTCCAGTCGTGTGACTGCGTGACGCCACCTCAGCAGTAGTAGCATCAACCGTTGAAGACGACCTCGTGACACCCTCCGTGTCTGCTTGCGTGCGTGTGTGAACACACCATCATGGCGTACAAAGAGCGCGAGCATGTCGACCACATCTTGAACCGTCTCGTGAAGCGGCTCAAGACAAAAGACGCAGTGGCGCGGCAGCAGGTCGCAACCGAGCTCTACACGTGCATAGCGACGCTGTCGCGGCAGCTCACGTCCGAGACGTTCACAAAAGTGCTGCAGCAGCTCACGCCGCAGTTGTACGCACTCTTGCAGTCGACGAGCGAACCGGAGCAACTCGGCGGTCTCGCTGCGATCGACGTGCTCATCGACATCTCGACCGAAGACCAAGTCATTCGGTATGCGAACTACCTCCGGAACTTTCTGGCGCAGCAGCACACGTCGCGCACGGCGCTGCTCGCAGCTGCTGCTGCACTCGGCCACCTCGCGTCGTCGAATCAGACGAGCGGCGTGAGTGGGACGCTCGTGGCTGCGTGCGTCGACTTTGAAGTCAAGCGCGCGTTCGAGTGGCTCCAGGGCGAGCGGCACGAAGCGCTGTTTAGCCAGCGCCGGCTTGCTGCGTGCTTTGTCTTGCGTGCACTCGCGCAGGCGGCACCAACGCTCTTCCACGTGCACCTCACGACGTTCTTCCAGTCGATCTGGGGCGCGATCCGCGACGCGCGCGTCGAGATCCGCGAAGCTGCGACCGAAGCGCTGAGTGCGTGTCTCGAGCTCATTGCGCGCCGCCAGACACGCCATCGCGTGCAGTGGTACTGCAAAGTGTACGACCAGGTCTTTGAAGGCTTGCGGACCGGCCGCAGTATCACTGGTAGCAGCAGCGGTGGCATCAGTAGCAGTGGTATCAGCGGTAGTATTAGTAGCAGCAATGGTATCACGACAACGACGAGACCAGCAACGGCACTGTCGACAGTAACAACAACCGCGTCGTCACTGACGATCGCTGCATCGGCATCACCACCAGCAGCGCCGCTCGTGCTGCCGCCGACGTCGTGGGAGTGCGTCCACGGCTCGCTGCTCGTGATCGGCGAGTTGCTGACGAACACAGGCGGGTTCATGGTCCCGCGTTTCCGCGAAGTGTGCGACACTGTGCTGCTGTACAAGGACGCGAAGGACAAGCTCGTGAGCCGCACGGTGTGCGTCTTGCTGCCGCAGCTCGCCGAGTTTTGCGCCGACGCGTTCGTGCGGCACTACTTGACAACGACGCTCGCGCATCTGCTCCAGCGCATTGCGAGTGCGCACGGACCAGCCGACCGCGGCGTCGCGTTCCTGTCGCTCGGGCGACTCTCACTTGCGGTCGGCCCACACATTGCACCGCAGCTACCACCGATCGTGGCGCTCGTGAAAGAGAGCATTGCGCCGTATACGCGCAAGCGCCGGAGCAACAAGCTCTATTGCATCGAGACGCTCACGTGCGTTGCGAACCTGTCGCGCGCGCTCGGTGCCGCGTTTGAGCGCGTGCTGTTTGACGATTTGCTCGAGCCAATGATGGCGGGTGGCCTCACCGACGCGCTCATTGACGCGCTCCGCGACGTCGTTGCGAGCATCCCGAGCGCGCTCCCGATCGTCCAGGAGCGACTGCTGAACGAGATCTCGATCATCTTGCGTGGCGTGCCGTTTGCGCAGGCCGGTGCTATGCTTGGCACAACACCAGTTGGAGCTGGAGTTGGTACTGGAGTTGGTACTGGTTCCACAGCAGCCGGCGGCAGCGATGCAGTGTTGTACAGCAGCAGCAACAGGGGCGACAGCAGCGACGTCTCGTCGTCGTACGGCACAGGAGCCGGATCCGACAAGACAGCAGCGACTCCCGTCAAGCAGTCGGCTGTGCTTGCACTCTTTTCGTCGATGAAGCGCGGGTCGATCGCACTCGCTGGTACCGCTGGACTCACGTCCGTTACGACGTCAACATCGTCGCAGCACAACGACGACGATGTTGGTGGTACCAATGCCAGCACGACGGCGACGCTTTTGATCAAGGGTGACACGGGCGACGAAATCGACATCATCTTGCTGTCGCTCCGGACGCTCAGCGGCTTTGACTTTAGTGGCAACTTTTGCCTCTTACCGTTCGTGCGCGACTGCGTGGCGCTGTACCTCACGAACGCCGACGCGCGCATCCGCAAGCAAGCCGTTGTGACGTGCACGAAGCTGCTGCTGCCGTCTGCATCAACATCATCGTCGTTACCTGGATCGACAGGACTCGCTGGTACCACCAGTAGTGCATTTGGTATCACATCAGCTGGCGGTATCGCCGCTTCAACGGCATTGGTAGCAACAACGCACTACGGGAGTACCGGGTGGCGTCACGTCACAACGCGCGGACCGAGCGGCCGTGTGATCGACGACGTCCTTGCGCAGCTGCTGCAAGTCGGTGTCGCCGACATGGACGCGCGCGTGCGACGCAGCGTCGTTGAGTCGCTCGATGCGCGGTTCGACGCGCTCCTGAGCCAAGCGCCGCACCTCACGATCGTGTTTACGCTCGTGAACGACGAGCGCTTTGAGATCCGCGAGCGCGCGATGGCGCTCGTTGCGCGCCTCGCGCCGCGGAACCCAGCGTTTGTCCTGCCGGCGCTCCGGCGTGTGCTCGTGCAGCTCGTGACCGAACTCGAGCATACACGCGATAGCCGCATGCAGGAGCAGAGCACGCGGTTGTTGGGCGGTCTCGTTCGGAGCGCGCAGCACCTCGTTGATCCATACATTGTGCGTATCCTCCACGTGCTGCTACCGATGCTCGTGCGCGGCCACGCAACGCTCGCAACGGCTGTACTCACGACGCTCGGCGCACTTGCTGTCGTGTCCGAGACGCACCTCGTCGCGTACGAGCACTACCTCTTCCCGCTCATTATCAACACGCTGAGCGACCACGCGTCGACCGAGAAGCGCCAAGTTGCGCTCGAGACGCTCGGGCAGCTTGCAGGTAGCACTGGCAGCGTCATTCGGCCGTACTTGGCGTCGCCGAAGCTCCTCGAGCTCTTGCTCGCGCTGCTGCAGCACAGTGCAACGACGCCGTGGCCGCTGCGGCGCGAAGCGATGAAGACGATTGGGATCCTCGGCGCGCTCGATCCGTACAAATACAAGCTCTGCGTCTCGCGCGCGTCGCTCCAAGAGGCCGACGACGCGGTCGCGTCCAAGAGCAAGCCGAGCGGGAATGGTACCACTGGTACTGATACTGAAACGGCAAATGCACTGCCGCTACCAAATGGGTCGCACCAGCACCAGCACCAGCCATACAACTACCCACGCCTCGATTTGGACCTCCAAGCGCTCGGTGTGACGCTCGATTTTGCAAACTTTGGACGTGCAGTCGGCGGTGGCGAAGTGCTCGACGAGAAGCAGCAGATCGAGCTGCAGCTCTTTACAGCCGCTCCGATTGGAACGCGGCGGCCGGACGCAAGTAGCAGCAGCCGCACGACTGCTGGTACGAATGACGCGACTGGCAGCGACGCATCGTACACGCTGTCTGCAGGCGCGTATGCGACGCGCGGCGGCGGTACCTCGACAGCCATGAAGAAGCCCAGGAGCACAGGTGGCGGTGGTGGCAACGGCGTCCTCAGTGTCACTGGCGGCGGCAACGGACTCGACGACGACGCGTTGGACTTTGAACGCAGTCTGCTCGACACGGACATGGAACTCGACCCAACCGAGCTCTCGCCGAGTGCCGATGCGTACTTCCCGACGGTTGCGATCCACGCGCTCTTGCGGATCCTCAAGGAGCCGTCGCTGAGTACGCACCACTACGGCGTGATCCAAGCGATCATGTTTATCTTCAAGAGCCTCTCGCTCCAGTGCGTGCCGTTCCTCAAGTACATCCTCCCGCCGTTTTTGCGCGTGCTCGCGCGTGGTGAACCGCGGCTGCGCGAGTCGCTCTTGCTCCAGCTCACGCACTTGATTGCGATCGTGCAGAGCCACATGACGCCGTTCTTCCCGCCGATCATGGCGCTTGCCATGCGGTACTGGAGTGCGCACTTGCCGCAGATCGTGCGGCTCATGGAGAAGATCGCGACCGCTGCACCGCACGAATTCCGCACCGCGTACTTCCCAAAGCTCCTGCCGAAGATCCTTGACGTGCTCGAGCCGCACCCTGAGCGCTTTGCGGCCGCTAGCGACACTGGAAGCGGACGTGGCCACCACAGTGTCGGTGCGACAGCTGGTATCAACGGTCTTGGTGCTGGTCTCAACGGCGTTGCAGGGCTCGACACTGTTGGTGTCGGTGGTAGCAGCAGCAACAGTGCTGGCAGCGCCAATGCAGGACTTGCGCTTGGCAGTGCGCACCATCATCATCACTTGGCTAGTGGCGATCACCTCGCGCATAGCCAGTCGAGCGCTGGTACTGGACTCGATACCAGCGACGCTCCGCTGTACCACAGCAGCTTTGATACCACCACCAGCAATCGGAGCAGCAGTACCGATCATGCGCTCACGAAGCTCAGTGGCAGCGGCAAGAGCAGTCGCAGTCGCAGCAACGTCGTCGCTGCCGCGATCCAAGTGCAGGTCGTGCAGGCGCTCATTGTGTTTCGCGACGCGGTCGACGACTACGTGTACTTGGTCGTCCCAGCACTTGCGCGGCTCATGGAGAGCGTCGAGACGCCGCTCGACGTCAAGGTCATGGCGGTCTACGCGCTCGCGCGCATCGCGGTCGTGACCAAGTTTGAGCACTACGCCGGCGCGCGCATCCTCCAACCACTTGCGCGCGTCGCGAAGCAGATCTCGGCCAAGGGCTCGCACTTCTTTAGCCGCTCGACCGGTGGTAGCGGTAGTGGTGGTTCCAATTCCAGTGGTGCTGGTGCAGGTACCAGCGCGGGTACCGGCAATAGCAACAATGCTGGCGCTGGCGCTGGTACGAGCAGTGCGCACACGCCAGCAGTCGCTGCGACGCGTGCCGAGGCGTTGCGGTTCGCGGAAGTCACGCTCTATGCGCTCTGTGCGCTGGCGTACCAGCTGCAGCACGAGCTGCTCAACTTTGAACCGCTCGTGCTCGAGATCGTCGCGTCGCTGCCGGCGCAGCACGAGCCAACGACCGTTGCGCTCGCTGCTCTCGTGCATCACACGCTCGACACACTGCGGCGCGGCGAGAGCGTTGCGCTGAGTCTGCTCGACGCGCCGGCCGTCACGCACAGCAGCAGCGTCCGCGCGCTGAGTCTCGACGTGCACGCTGCTACAGTCGGAAGTACCGGCAGTCCAGCTGCACTTGGCACCAATACGAATCCGCCGTCCGCAAGTGTGCGGCTCCACGTGAACCAGCAGAACCTCCGGCGCGCATGGGAAGCGTCGCAGCGCAGCACGAAAGACGACTGGCTCGAGTGGATGCGCCGGTTCTCGATCGAGCTGTTGCGCGAGTCGCCGTCCGCAGCTTTGCGGTCGTGCTGTGCGCTCGCACAAGCGTACAACCCGCTCGCGCGCGCGCTGTTCAACCCGGCATTTGTGTCGTGTTGGAACGAACTGTACGAGCAGTACCAGGACTACCTCGTACGGGCGCTCGAGACTGCGTTCCAGAGCGATACGATCCCGGCCGAGATCCTCCAGACGTTGCTGAACCTTGCTGAGTTCATGGAGCACGATGTCGAAGCGCTGCCGATCGACATTCGCGAGCTCGGCGAGCTGGCGCAAAAGTGTCACGCATACGCCAAGGCGCTGCACTACAAAGAGCTCGAGTTCCACACGTCGCCGAGCACGTGCATCGAGGCGCTCATCTCGATCAACAACCAGTTAGGGCAACCGGAAGCGGCCGTCGGGATTCTCAAGTACGCGCAGCAGCACCACCGCAGCGTCATCCACGTGCAGGAGACGTGGTTCGAGAAGCTCCAGGACTGGCGCGCAGCACTTGCACTGTACGACCAAAAGCTCGCAGCAGCAGCAGGTTCAGGACCAGGGGCGTCTCAGACTCAGCTATCGACGCAGACGTCAACTCAGATGACGACGCAGACACCAGCAGCACCGCTGGACGTGCACGTGTGCATTGGCAAGATGCGGTGCCTCGAAGCGCTTGGCGAGTGGGAAGAGCTCGCAGCGCTTGCCGACCGCGTGTGGAAGCACTTGCACGCACAGCGCGCAGCCGCAGCAACAGCGTCATCGACAACGTCGGCCGCAACGCGCCGTGCGACTGCGAGTGCGTCGTCGCGGCTGCTGACCCGTGTAGGTTCGTCGTCGAGTACGACCGGTGCGCTCGCAGGGCTGTCGCGCGCCAGCAGCTTCTCGGGCTCGAGTGGTACTGCGGCTGGTGGTGCTGGCGGTAGTAATAGCAGTGGTACCAATAGCAGCAGCGCGGCGCCACATACAATGGACGACCGTGACGAGAGCGCGCTCAAGAAAGTCGCGATGCTCGGTGCGCGCGCGAGCTGGTGCCTCTCGCAGTGGGACGACATGAGTCAGTACGTCGCCGAGTGTGCAGCGCCACTGCCATCGATATCAGCATCGTCGACGTCGTCAGTATCAGCATCGCCATTGTCGACGCTGCTGCTTCCGTCGGGGTCGGTCGCATCGGGTGCCGACGAGTCGGACACGCAGACGCGACTGTACCAGTCGGTGCTCGCCGTGCACCACAACCGGTTCGACGACGCGGCGCGACTCATTGACGCAACGCGCAAGACGCTCGATACGAAGCTCGGCGCGCTCGTGGGCGAGTCGTACAGTCGTGCGTACCGGAGCGTCGTGACGCTCCAGCAGCTCAGTGAGCTCGAAGAAATCATGACGTACAAGCAGCTCCGTTGCGACGTGTCGAAAGCTGAAGACGCGGCGCGGTACAAGCGCCACATGGTGCGCATGTGGCACGCGCGCCTCAGTGGCTGCAAGCGCGTCGTCGAGGTCTGGCAGCAGATCCTCGCAGTGCGCGCGCTCGTGCTATCGCCGCGCGACGACGTCGACACGTGGCTCCAGTTTGCGAGCCTCAGCCGCCAGTCGGGGAACCTCTCGCTGTCGCTCCGCGTGTTTACGAACGCCCTCGGTGTGAACCTCGGCGGGACGTTGAGTGGGCCAGGTTCCAGTGCTAGTACCAATGCTGGTATCAATAGCAATAGCGCACTAACAGATCTCATGGCCGCTGGCACACCGCTGGCGTCGAGTGCCATGTCGTTTGGGTACGGCGAGAAGGAGCACCAGCGCGTCGCGTTTGCGTACCTCAAGCACCTCTGGACCGTCGGCGACAAGAAGCGCGCGCTGACCGAGCTGCATCACCTCGTCGCCAAGATCTCGAGCCGCAGTAGCAGCAGTAGTCACGGCCGCAGCAGTGGTGGTGGTAGCGGTAACCACTTGCCGTTCCAAGCAGCAGCGTCTTCGGGTCTGAGCAGCAGCAGCAGTAGCTCGCCAGCCATGTCGTCATTTGGCCACAACGGGTCGACGACGGGCGAAGAAGAGCTGCTCGTCAAGTGCCACCTCAAGCTCGCCGAGTGGCAGCTCGCGTACCACGAACAGGCGCTCGAGCGCGTGGCGATCCCGAACGTCCTCGCGTCGCTCCAGCTCTGCACGGAGCTCGAGCCGCGGAGCTACAAGGCATGGCACGCGTGGGCGCTCATGAACTTTCACGTCGTCGAGCACTTTAGCCAGCACGCGTCAACAGCATCAGCATCGACGTCGTACACCAACACCAACCCGACTGGGTCGGCATCATCACATAGTTCTAGTCCAAGTCCCAACAGCATTGGGCCGTACATTGCACCTGCGATCCACGGCTTCTTCCGGTCGATCGCACTCGGTCGCAGTCGCTGGGCCGCGAACGTCCAGCAAGACATCTTGCGTGTCCTCACGCTTTGGTTTGCGCACGGCCATCGCCCGGACGTGATCAACGCACTGGATCAGGGCTTCAAGGCCGTGAGCATCGAGACGTGGCTCATCGTGCTGCCGCAGCTCATTGCGCGCATCCACACGCCGTCGGCGCCGATCCAGACGCAGCTCCGGAAGCTCTTGTGTGCCGTTGGTGCGCAGCATCCCCATGCGCTCATCTACCCGCTGTCGGTCGCGCTCAAGTCGCCACTGCGCAAACGGCAGCAAGCGGCCCAGGAGATCATGAAGACAATGTGCGACAAGTACGCCGACCTCGTTGGTGAAGCGCTCATGGTCAGTCACGAGCTCATTCGCGTCGCGATCCTCTGGCACGAGCTGTGGCACGAAGGTTTGGAGGAGGCATCGCGGCTGTACTTTGGCGAGCGCGACGTCGACGGCATGGTCGCCGTGCTCGCGCCGCTTCATGCGATGATGGACACGGGTCCGCAGACGATGCGCGAAGTCGGGTTCCAGCAGGCGTTTGGTCGGGACTTGCGCGAAGCGAACGAGTGGCTCGAGCGGTTCCTCGCGAACCGACACAACGACGCCGACTTGAACCGCGCGTGGGACCTGTACTACCACGTCTTTCGGCGCATCAACAAGCAGCTGCCGCAGCTCACAGCACTCGAGCTCCAGTACGTCTCGCCGAGTCTGTTAAGGGCGCGCAACATGCAGCTCGCAGTCCCTGGGACCTACCGCGCTGGCCACGCACTCGTGACGATCGGCCGCTTTGACCCGACGGTGCTCGTGATCACGTCGAAGCAGCGGCCGCGACGCATCACGATCGTCGGCTCGAATGGCCTCGAGTACATGTTTCTGCTCAAGGGTCACGAAGACATGCGGCAGGACGAGCGCGTGACGCAGCTCTTTGGGCTCGTGAACGCGCTGCTGATCAACGATCGCACGACCGCGAAGAAAGACTTGAAGATCCATCGGTACCCGGTCATTCCGCTGTCACACAACGCTGGGATCATTGGCTGGGTCCCGCACTGCGACACGCTCCATCAGCTCATTCGCGACTACCGCGACGGCCGCAAGATCCTCCTGAACATTGAGCATCGCCTCATGCTCCAGATGGCGCCGGACTACGACGCGCTCACGCTTGTGCAAAAGGTCGAAGTGTTTCAGTACGCGCTCGAGAACACAGCAGGGCAAGATCTGTACAAAGTCCTGTGGCTCAAGTCGACGAACTCGGAAGTCTGGCTCGAGCGCCGGACGAACTACACGCGGTCGCTCGCAGTCATGTCGATGGTCGGGTACATCCTCGGTCTTGGCGACCGGCATCCGTCGAACTTGATGCTCCACCGGTTCACCGGTACGATCGTCCACATTGACTTTGGCGACTGCTTTGAAGTCGCCATGGACCGCGAGAAGTACCCCGAGAAGATCCCGTTTCGCCTCACGCGCATGCTCACGAATGCGATGGAAGTGAGCGGCATTGAGGGCAACTTTCGGTCCGCGTGCGAGCGCGTCATGCACGTGCTGCGCGAGAACCAGCACAGTCTCATGGCGATGCTCGAAGCGTTTGTCGACGACCCGCTCATTGGCTGGCGACTGCTTGCACCTGCGACCGTGTCGCCGAGTCGCGCCGGTGGGAGTACTAGTGCGACAACAACAGTGTCGACGTCGGTTGCGGCACGCGCATCGTCTGTACGTGCAGCAGGACCAGCAGCAGGACAGCAGCAGCAGCAGCAGCCAGTTGGTGGTACGAGTACGCGGGCAGCGCATGTGCGGAGTGAGAGCATTTCGATCCCTGAGGCAGCAGCAGCAGTTGACGCACCGGAGCGGCCGCATGTGACCGCCAAGTCGACAGTCGCAGCAGCAGGACCAGCAGTGGTAGCAGGACCAGCAGTGGTAGCAGGACCAGCGCAGCAGGAGGTGCCAGTGCCGGTCGTTGCTTCGACAGTCGAACCGCCACCAGCGCCTTCAGCAGCAGCAGTGAATGCAGCACCAGCTGCTCGTACCGAGCGCGATCCGTCAAGTGACGAGAGGAGCAGCAGCAGCCGTGATGTGGCTGTTGCTGCTGCTGATGCTGCTGCTTCGACTCGTGATAGAAGTGACGACGAACTCGACGACCTCGACGAGCGCGACGACGACGACGAGGAAGACGACTCGGGTGCCGAAACGGGCGACAGCGACGCGTTCGACGACGCTGAAGGCGACGACAACGATGTGGATGAGGATGATGAAGACGACGACGACGACGACTACGTGAGCGATGACGATGACGATGTTGGCAGCAGCAGCGCAGACCACGAAGAGAAAACAGCTGCGATTGCGACAACTACTGACGCCGACGCCGATGCGCTTGCGCAGCTCCCAGCTGCTGCTGCGCACGTTGCGATGCGCTCAAAAGCGATCGCGTCGTCGGTCCCGCGCGCGCAGAGCGGCATTGCGCGCTCTGTAGCAGCAGGTGCGACTGCATCGGTCGTCACGCGGGCGAGTGCGATGCCACGCAAGCTGCCACCGCGGCCGTCGACGTCAGTCGCAACACTGTCGTCGTCGATGCGGCCGCAGAGCATGAGCCAGTCGATTGCAATCACACGGCGCGTGCTGCCACCGTCGCTGCCACTGCGCGGCTCGGCTGCTGCGATTGCCGAATCGTTTAATGACGACGCGAGCGACAACGAGCCGCTCGAGCGCGTCGATCACGCGACGACCAACTTGCACGACGCAATCGCGAGTCTTGCTGCGAGCGTCTCGAGCGTCGGACAGGGCAGTTTGGCGCGCAGCTTCCAGCAGACGCGACTCGAAGCAGCACAAGCAGTTGCAACAGCAGCAGCTGCAACGACTGGGACGGCGAATGATGTACCGGTATCGACTGCCGATAAACCGGTATCTGAGGTATCCGACACGCACCACCAGCAGCAGTTGTTGGAAGCTGCTAATGGTACGACGACTGGCGACGCTGCTGGTGCTACTGGTGCCAATGATGTCGTACGTACGAAAGCGCGTCGCAACTCGATGAGCCAGCAGATCCCGACAGCAGCAGCAGCAGTAGCAACGAACAATAGAGAGCCAGTCACTACGACTGCTGCTACTACCTCGTCAGCTGCACTGTCGCAGTCCAAGGCGTCGCTCCATACAAACCGGAGCCACCGCGAGCGCGAGCTCATGCACATGCTCGGGCCGGAAGGCACGGGCGCGCCGCGCGAAGCGCTGAACGAAAAGGCCGTTGCCGTCATCCGGCGCGTGCAGGCGAAGCTCACGGGCCGTGACTTTGAGGGCGAGCGCGAGCCACTCGACGTCAGTGCGCAAGTGCAGCGGCTCATCCACCAGGCGGCGTCGCACGAGAACCTGTGCCAGTGCTACATTGGCTGGTGCCCGTTCTGGTAGCTGCTGCATGTTGTAGTGGGAGTGGGAGAGTTGGAGCTCGTTGGATGTGACGTGTGCATACTAAAAAGTTGTATCGGAGAATGAAATGACATACTCGTTTGGTTGTATTGCAACGCTTGGAACGTCATGCTGCATGGATGTGTATGCACATGTATGCGTGTGGGATGCCATTGCGAGCTGCGCGCGTGCTGCAGGTGTCGACTCACGCGTCGGCTTTCGCGCTGCTGCTGTCGGCGTCGAGCGCTTCGACCTTTGTCACGCTGAGCTCTTCCCACTGGTCCGAGTCTGTGCGTGACACAGCAGCAGCATGAACATGCGAGACCAGCAGCCAGTAGCGGCGTGAGTGACAGCCATGTACACAAGGAGGATGGCTGCAGGCAATGCATGCGAGGCAGCAGCAGATAGTCGCTCGCTACGCGACGACGCACTCTCTTTCTTCCAGCACATGTAGATGACCGAGTCGTTCTGCAGGTCGTGGTCAGCAAGCACCGCGACATCTGCCAGCTCCTTCGACTCTTTCTGTGTGTGTATGTGTACAAGATGCATGAGCTGCATTGCTACAGCAGTGGAGACCTTGGTGTGCGCACATACACACACAAGCACATGTACGCACCTGGTTGAGCCCGGACCAGAGCTGGATGTGTGCTGGCGGGAGGTGGAAGAGCGCGCCGAGCTTCTCGCGCACGCTCGCAAACGTGTCCGAGAGCTGCACGTCGAGGAACACGGTCTGGTTCTTCCGCTTCACGCGGATGTACGGGATCATCTTGATGTGTGCAGCACAAGCAAGCGAGCGATGGCAGATGGCGCAGCACGAGGTGTTGTTGCTGGCGCCTCCTTGTTGCTGTTGGCCAAATTTATTGTGGAAGCAGCGACGGATCGATTTTGCTCATGTGCCAGAGAACAACAATGCGATCTGTTTGAGGTGCAGCGTCGATGAGTTGGATATTTTTGTTGCATCATTCCTTGCTCCAGAGAATAGATTGATCCATACTAATTGCAAGCTAAGTGCAATTTCGACATAATTCGAAGTTGATACTGCTCACAATTAGCTGAAATGTTTCTATTTATATACTGAATGGATATTTGCATCACGTCGATCTTGAAATGCATCACGTCACACGAGACGAGAAGGAAATGCCATTTGTGATCTGCCAGCAGGAGCGACACATACAACATCGTCGTCGTCGTCGTCGTCGTCGTCGTCGTTCAGTGCCACAGCGACTGCCATCGTCTCGGTCACTGCGTGCTCTCTGACCTCTCGTTCTTCGCTCTTTGCCTGCACGCTTACCAACGCTAATCAACATCGACCGCAAACTACGCAACAATGGTCGCTGCGAACGAGACGTTCACGCCGGACCCAGCGACAACACGGTATGTGCAGGGCCACTTTGCAAACGACCGCGGCAAGCGTCTATTCTACTGCGCATTGTTCCCAGCCGCGTCATCTACACCATTACGTGGCGTCGTGCTCTTTCTCCATGGCATTGGCGAGCACTCGCACCGGTTCACGCACGTCTTTGAGCATTTGATCGCGCACAACTACGGCGTCATTGCATACGACATGGCGGCCCACGGTCGCAGCGAGTGCGATGTCGACGGGCTGCGTGCGCACGCTGAGCGCTTTTTACACTTTGTCGACGATACAAACACGTTTGTGACGTTTGCAAAGCGCGACGTATTGCCGCAGCTGCTTGCACCGCACGCACAGACAGCCGCGACGGTCCCGCTCGTGTTCCTCGGCATCTCGTTTGGCACGCTCGTCGGGCTCCACACGGTACTATCAGGCACGCACGCGTTCAGCGCGATTGTGCTCGCGTCGCCGGCGATCTCGGTCGAGTACACGCTCGTGCTCCGTGCCATGTCGTTCTTTAGCAAACCGCTGTCGTGGCTCGTCCCAGCCGCACGCATTGTCCCAGGTGTCAACTTTGACGGTACGTCTGAGTCGATCTGAGTCTATCTTATTCGGTCGTATTTGTATACCTTACATGTTGACTGCCACACGCTCATATGTATGTGCCGTTGCTAGGGCTGAGCCGCACGGCCGGCTTCCTCGACGACTACTTGGCCGACCCGCTCAACGCGACCGAGAACCTCTCGGTGCGCATGGGCGAACAGACGTCGGCCGCAATGGAGCTGCTCGCAAATGACGCGCGATGCATCGACGCGAAGAGCGCGTTCTGTGCTATCCCACTACTCGTTGTCATGGGCACTGGCGACATTGTCACGAGCGTGCCGTTGGCAAAGGCGTTCGTTGACCGCGTCGCAACGGCCGACAAGCACTTTGCAGCGTTTGACGGGCTCTTCCACTGTATTTTCCACGAACCCGAGCGCGCGCGCGTGCTTGCGACGATCACGGACTGGCTCGACCCGCGCGTCGGTAGCAGCAGCAGCAAAGCGCAGTTGGCAACGACACCAGCGCAGTTGGCAACGACACCAGCGCAGTCGATTAGCGCTGCACCACTGCGGTCCAAGCTGTAGGTAGTCGGTGTATCATTACTGCCATCCCGAAGCTTGTCAATCAATATGACTGTCGATATGTATACGCCATGTCGAACGAGGAGCTACCGTTCTGTTAAGTACGATTCAATGCGTGTCAACGACTCAGACCCTAGAAACACTATAGGCTACTGCACGTCGTATGCTGGGAGCGTCGCGACGCGGTCAAACGTGCCGGCCTGGTCGATCTTGAGGTGCAGCGTCATCTGCCGCAGGCCGCGCACTATGTTTCTGTATGTCGCTTCAAAGTCGCTGGGTGAACCAGCAGGGATAGCAAACCGCTTGCGCACGGCGCGGCGTGTATTTGCGATACTGTAGACGAGCGTGAAGGTCCAGACT
>JAADWX010000303.1:0-27485 GCA_023336405.1 Globisporangium echinulatum | reverse complement strand
TCGACTTCGACTGCGGACTCGACGTTGGCTTCCTCGACAGCAGCCTCGACTTCGACGACCTCGGCTTCAACAGAAGCATCGACAACGACCTCCTCGACAGCAGCTTCGACAGCAGCTTCGACAGCAGCTTCGACATCGGCCTCAACATCGGCCTCAACATCGGCCTCAACATCGGCCTCAACATCGGCATCGGCCTCAATGACGTCAGCATCGGTGTCGACCTCGACCTCGACGGTGGTCTTCATCGTGGCTTTGTGTGTAGTAGATGTGGGTGCGATTGCTGTTGTGATGTCTTTGAGCACTGCGACGACTTCATCCTCTGGTGCTGGCGCATTGTTCAGCGTGTCGAGCGTCTGTGGTACTTCGCTATCGACGTCTGACTCAGCATAACTCGCTGATGTGCGGTCCGACGTGTCCTCGTCGATCGTCGGGAGATCGGCAATCGACCGCCGCGAGTCGTCGGTGACGTCCGAACAGCGTTCGCTCTGCGTATCGTAGTACTCGTCGTAGCCGCCGTAGCCGCTCAGCTCGGAGTGGTTGTCCTCAAAGCTAATGTCGGACGGTGCGAGCATCGAGCCATTGCCCTCCGATACCTGGATGAACGAGAACGTGAACGCCGAGACCATGCCGCGCACGGCCTCGCTGTCGGAGCTCAACGTCACGTCCGTATTGCCCGTGAGCACGAACGACGGCGGCTCGTCGTCGTAGCTGTACGACTCGCTCGTAAACGGACAGAGCTGCTCGTTGTCGTCGGTAGCCGATGTGTGGACGTGGTGATCGTGGTTGTGATCCGAGTGTGCGTCGTCGAGCGCCGGAGTCGTTGTGTTCGTCGTTGACTGTGCAGTGATGTCGTGTGTGGTCTTGATGCTGTCATTGCTACCGACGTGTGCGCTTACAACGACGACGTTGGTGCCTTTCGACTGGTTGCAGCCCATGCTCGGGTCTGAGAGTGTGGTAGCTGCGGAGGTCGACGGAGCGGAAATGGTGGCGAGTGGCGGTCTTTCTCAGCGTGTGAGAAAGTGAGGACGTGGTGCGAGCGAATTGAACTGAGCTGTAGCTAAACGGGTATAAGGTGTGTTGTGTTTGTGGGAGCTCTCGACTGCTGGAATCGAGAGAGCGCGTGTGTAGTGTGCGTGTGTGTTGTAGGCACGGATGAGCGACGTGTGTGCTAGTGCGCCAAAGCTGTTATGGCAGACGCCTCTGTCTACGTGTGTCGGCAAGTCGGATTTTCTCACGCGTGGCAGTGCTTGGCGCGTTGCAATGACTCGCAAGCTCCAGTGCATGATCATCATCCGCGACAGGGAGCAGCAGGCGAGAGAGAGCGCTGGCGCGTGTGCGCAGGTGGTTGGCCGCACTCGTGCACGCTTGATCGCTCGGTGCCCTAGATGCGATGCGCAGGTCGCCGTACAGCTGGTGCTCCGTGTGGCTTCTCGCGAGCATGTGCGTTCGTCCAGCTGGTGCGCAGACCACGCGGCTGGCAGCCACAACAGTGCTTCACACCGCTTCGCGACGCGGTCTCAACACACCGATTGCTGTCTATCCCGCGTGCAACCCAAACCAAAATCAAATCAAATCAACGAAGCAAATCTTACAAATTAGATCCATTTGAATCAAAATATTTCGACAATAGACATGTTTCGCACACGTCGCAGGCAATCATCCGCTTCGATCAAGCTCATGACTGCTGTCTGCGCGCTGCACGCAACGCTCACCTTTCGATGTGCCCATACAAGCATCGTAGCATGCAGCGTGCTCGGCTCGCAGTTAATGAGAGGTACGTCGTCGCTGGTCGAGCCGGTTGAAATCCGTAGCTCGTCAGCGCTGCTAATAACTGAGCAGCTCCTGAGGTGCAACGTTGTCCAGCGCGAGCGAAGCGACGTACAGCTCCTGATGCCTGCTGCGAGCGCTTAGTAGCATCTCGACGAACCAGTGACCGAGCGCATGCAAGCAGTAGCAACTCACGCGTGTGTGGATGTGTCGGTACAATAATACATAACTCGTCTACGCTCGTTCGCTCGCTCGCTGTCTACAGTGTGTGTGTTGTTATGCCACAACTACTGCCACTCACGCGAGAAACGCCTTGAACGCATCGCTCTCGACTGCGATCGGGTGGCGCGCAATTGCGTTCAGAATCACGAGGAACTGCGCGTCGCGCTCTTCGGTCTGCTTGGCGTTGTTGCGGCCGCGGAAGAGCGACGTCTTGGGCAATGCTGGGAGCGCTGGGTACGCCTTGAACTTGTCAGTGTGCTCGGCCGGGACGTTCGCCTCGTTCGCCATGATCGTCGCGATGGCGGCATGGAGCGCCTTGAAGTCGTTGAAGCGCTTCGAGATCTTGACGTCCTGCGCCGGGTCCGATGCGTTCGTCGCTGTGAAGTTGTAGAACGCGACGCCCTTGTCGCCAAAGCTCACGCCAGCGCTCGCAAACACCAGGCCGGTGACCTCGTCGGCGTTCGCTGGCGCTGCCTCGGTCTCGGGCTCGGTGACTGCAGCCTCAGCGATCGCCTCGACGACGGCTTCGTTGACGGCTTCGTTGACGGCTTCGGCAGCGACCTCGTCGGCCACGGCAGTCGTTGTCGTCGAAGCAGGCGCAGCCTCGACGACTGGCTCGGTCGTAGACGCCGGTGCAGCAGCGACTTCGACCGGTTCGGTTACAACTGCAGCCTCCTCAACTGGTGCAGCGACCTCTTCAACTGGCGCCGCGACTGTAGCAACCTCGTCAACGACGGCAGAGTCAGCCACGACAGCGTGCTCAACAACAGCAGCAGCCTCGACTGGCGCTGTCTCTGTAGCGGCGGCGTTCGTGGCAGGCTCGTCCGCGGCGTGGAACACAAGGTCGTTCGCATTCGAGGGCGGTGCCGAGGCGACGACAGCGGTCTCGGTAGTGGTGGCGTCAACAGCAGGCGTGTCGACGACAGGCGTGTCGGCAGCAGCGGGCGTCGTGTCCTGGACCTGGTCCTTCACGGTCGATTGTGCGCAGCCCATAGTGATGATAGCGAGTGGAGTGGTGGAGGCGTGGAGGCGTGGAGGCGTGGAGGCGTGGAGGCTTGAGTCGGTGGAGCGAAATTCCAAAGTGTGTGCTCGCTTCATTGGTCTTGCGGCTGCTCACTCGCTTGGTTGCCTTGGTGCGGTTGCTTTGCCTTGGTGTGAGAAGCAGGATCGATGGCAGAGGAGAGCGAAAGCGCGTTTCTTGCAGGTGTGACCTTGTGGTCTGCAGCACTCTCTTGCGCGCCTTACATACACTTTTTCAGCGCGTGCATAGAGCTGGTGCACTTGAGACATCTCGCGCGAAAGAACGATATTGCGATGGCAATGGCGCAATGGTGTCCGTCTTGCGAGCCAAATTGCTGCTGTTGGCAAGCAAGCAATGCATGCGAGTGTGAGTGCCTGTCCAGCTGGCGAGTGCATTCCCGTCCAGATGGCGCGAGTGCCGCAGCTCGGTTCGCCAGCTGCGAGTCTCCCCCAGCTCGATCGTAGCTCGCGAGAGAAGCAGCCATGCTTCGCCCAGCCTTTGCAAGTGAAGCCAAATTTTGTTCTCTTGCAATAAGTCGGCAAATCGAGGGGATGCGCGACCAGCTGGTTCTGCGTCAACGCGACGACGATCATTGCCAAACGTATTGCGCCGATGAGGCGATTCTTCTTGGCAATGAGAATAGATAGCGCCATTGCTATCATTGTCGCCACTCTCCAAGCGTGACGCTGCAAAGTGACAGGTGTCTGCGCAATGTGGACTGGCGGATCATGCATGCGTGTCTATTCAACTCCATGCGCGTGACATCCAAGTTTGTTGTCGTCTAGCCGCAGGGATCGCCACACGCTCGGTCGCGAGCGACGCAATTGGCATGACGCGGAAGAGAGGGCGGCTGTCTTCAGCTGTGCTTTTTGCTCTTCAAGTGATTCGAAAGATCGCGGCGAATGGAGCTCTCGAAGGTGCATCCTCTCATCGTTGTCGAGTATTGGCGTTCTCATCCGCTCTCGCACTCACTCACTACGACGACGGCCATCAAGCAGCAACGAGATGCGTCGTGCAGTCGACCACGTTGTATCGGTGTGACTCCATCGAGACTTTGAGATGGAGAGAGCAATGACAAATGGCGCAGCCATTGCGTGCTGCGTCACATGACGGACAGCGCAAAGACGACCTGAGCAGCAGTCACAGCGACGTTCTCGCGTTCAACCCACTCGTACGCTCTTCATTCACCATGGGCAGCCCTGCCATGAGAGTGCGCTCGAACCTGAAAGTCCGATACAAATGCTACTGGTGACGTACTCTGACATGTTCCGTATGTATGCACACTCAAGATACGTTTCACGCCACAGTGCACCACATCACTGACGTCGCTTCGATTCCGAGGTCACACACACACTGAAGAACTGCGAGACGAGCAGACATGGGCAACATCTGCCATGCAGGGCCGGTCGCAGTGCCTACGAGCGAGGCGCGCGCGTTAACTGCAGCCACAAAGACTGCAGCACCGACGTTTGGTCGAGATCCGACCTTGAAGCGCGAGGACTACATGTTCTCGAACGTGAAGGAGCCATCCGTGCTAGTGAAGCTACCAGGCAGCATCAACGGCCAGCAGTTCATCATCGAGGACTGCAGCGACTGCGACATCGTGCTGCTCGATCATTGCACGTCCGTGCAAATCGACGCGTGCGTGCGCTGCCGCATTTTTGTTGGACCGTGCCAAGCGAGTCTGTTTGTGCGGAGCTGCTCGCAGTGCACGGTCATTTGTGCGGCGCAGCAGTTCCGCACGCGTGACTGCACCGACGTCAACACGTATATGTACTGCGCAACGGGTGCGTTCATGGCAGACACTAAAGCACTCTCGACGGTCACTTGATATCTACGACAAAGCGCTTTACTCTCAATAGAGCTGCTGGTATGAGTGACCAACCTCTTCTTGTGCTACTAATCTACTGCTACGGCTTGCGAGGACCGCAGAGCCGATCATCGAGACGTCGACGCGCATGCGCTTCGGATGCTTCCCACTCGCGTACTTTACGCTCCAGCAGCAGTTCGACCGCGCCAAGTTCTCGGTCTGGAACAACAAGTGGAGCGAGGTGTGTGCGTGGGGATAACGAGCGACTGCGTGTGCGTGCGTGCACTTGTCTACAAGCGCGTTTCTGTCGATGTTGTGCCAACATAGTGCTCACAGTGTGAGTGCGTGAGTGACAGATCTACAACTTTAGCCCGGACCACGGCGCGTGGAAGCCACTGCCTGCACCATCACAAAGCGACTCGGTGCTTGGAAACGCAGGACTGCTGCAAGTCGTAGACGACAGCGGCGTCGTGACGCTATGGCAGCTCCCAGTCGCAACAGCCGAGTCGCTCGGGTTTACCGCCGAGCTCGCGCAACTTGTCGTACCGCTAACGCGTGGAGTGTGCGCAAGCGACGACAGCGCATCGACAGTGCTCGTGTGCTTTACAACGGTGTGCGCTCGTTGTTTGCTGTGTGTGAGATGCGTCTGCTTTTGTAAGCGTCACGCCTGACACTGAGTGCCGTCTCGTCGACTGCTAACTACATCAACAACGATAGCCGAGCGAGCAGCTGATGCGCGACTTCGTCGTTGCGATGGTGCAAAGCACGTCGGAGGCGCTGCACAACAGAAATGTGCAGCTCATCCAGACGTGCCAGATGAAGCTCAGTCCAGCGCAGGCAAAGGAGCTGTTCCGCAGCGCGCGCGAGCAGCTGCAGCAGTATGCCGAGGTGCGCGTTTGACAGTGTCATGCATGCTACTGCAGACACTATCCTCACATCTGCGACGCACACTTGCGCATACAGCGAGCAAGCGAAGCAGCGCAAGACACACTGGGCTCCGTGATGATCGAGTTCCAAGGACCCGAGTGCTTTGACCGTGCCTCGCGCATCCTTCGCGACGAAAAGTTCGTGGCACTGACGTCGACCCACGCAGTATTTCTCTCACCGACCGATCTAGATGCGCGGTGCGAGCCTGTGTTTCTTGTGTCGGAGGCTGCGGTTGCAATCGAGACGTGCTGGAGTTGAGAAGCTCATGCTGCAATCGTCTTGCCTGCTGACGTCATTCCTAGGCGCATGCGCGAGCTGGTGTTTCAGACGTGGAAACCAAAGGTGTGAGGAGACGTGCCGAACTGCAGCGATTGTGTGCGCCATGCATGTCACTCGCAGCACTTGCAAACCGACCCGAGTGCATGCCATCGACGACTGTGCTATCGGGAGGTAGGTCAGGGTGACAGAAGCACGAACGTCAGATCGTGCAATCCCTCTGATCGTGCTTGTGTTTCGTCAGCTAGATCATCGACGCTCTGGTGCATACATCCCGCAGACCCGTGTGCCTGCAAAGCAAACCTGAACGCGATGTTGCCTACTGTCGGTTGTCAAACTGCTAGCGCCTAGAGTTCTCTTGCGCTGACGTACGTGAGAGCAACAGGATGTTTCAGAGTAGACGATGATACGAAGTCACAGTTGACGATGATACGAGTACGTTGAAGGATTTGCCCATAAGATGGCTGCTCACTCATCAAACGACAGCGTCGGCGATCACGATCGAACATGAACGCGCGAACCGAAGCTGGTCGTGACACTTCGAACAAGGTCTCTTTGATACTGCCGTCGAAGCCTGTACCATCGTGAGCAGAGCGGTTACAAGATCGCAATTTTCATGACTGGCCACAGGTGCACCAAATAGCATACCGTACTAAACGGTATATAACACTCGTTTACCTATTTTATCTTAAAGTTTCACAAATGTTGACAGTTAACGGAATACACATTGCAATGCAAATGATAAGAAATACAACAAGATATACAATACATAAAACGTTATATTCTATTTCGTTTCATATCAAGTCCTGTACTAAAGTGCACGACAAAAGTCTTGGAAAAAACTGTTTTGTTGGCTGTACCGTCAATTTTGCTCGTAGAAGCTAAATCATATCAAAAACGATAGAGCGTTCTGCTGCGATTGCGGTGATACAATCCGATCACCGAAATTCGCAGTACCGGCAACGCAAGGCCAAAAAATGATTTTTTTCACTATTTGAGTCATATCCGGTATATATACATATATATAAGATCGGAACGTGTCAATGATTTTAGCAGTGAGCTCTTAGTCAACTAAGGTCCAATATGTGTTCGTTTTCTACTTGGTTTGGATCGATGTCATCTCATCTGTTGAAGTGTAACAATACGTCGATTATATGTCATTCAAAATTCTATTGCTAAGGCCATAAAGTCGGTAATACTAATAGATGGAGAGAATAACAGAACGCATCCAAGTGCAAAGATTTTAGTAATATTGAGAGTCACAACAGCACTTAGTCATCTCATCTGTTAATGTGTACCAATATGTCGAATTTTTCACAAATTTTATTTATAGATACGTAAAGCTTTAACAGGTGCATGGAAGACGATATATGAGTGTTAATTTCCTACAAAATAAAGTAAAAACTCTGTTAACTGTGATGGCAATTCCAATTCGTACTTCATTAAGATGACTTATAAACACCTCGTTCTTTGCTAACACGGATCCAAGTCAAAGTGGTCCTTTAACCTTAAATGGGCCATAATGACATTTTTTTGGGATTGACTCAAATGCTGTTTGATTTTTACTGTCGAATATATAACAGTAATATACAGCAGAACCATTTTGTTTGCTTTTATGTATCTGGGAGAAATGTTGTGGTCCATAATTATTGTTTTTCCGTCAATTGGTTTGTTTCGTGTTGAAATCAAATTGACCTCTATTTTGTCACTATCATTTGGCTTATATTGCTGCTTTATGTGAGACTTGCGGATTGGCCCACACAATCCCTTGCAGGACTTGAGCAAGAGCACCAGGCGACACGATGATGACAACGAGCAGTCAATCACCCACGAAGCGCGCGAGAGAGAGCGGTGATGAGAGCAGTCCAGTCGAGCCATCCGCCGCGCTAGGCGACATCCGTGCAAAGCGTTCGCGCCGCACGCGCTGGGAGTCGTGCGAAACAAAAGATACCGACACTGATGCCGCCGCTGCGACTGTTGCGTCGGACTCAGCAAAAGGTGCGTGCTGGCGCACTTGCGCAGACACACTGCGTGCTGTGCCTTGGTCCACATACTCACTAGTGCATCTGCTCGATGCGTTGTGGTGGCCGCCAAAGCAGCCAAACTGATCGAGATCGTCGCGCGCCTCGCGACCGTCGTCAAGGAAAAATCGACGCCGCAGCAGCTCGCGATGCAGTCCACGCCGCTCGTACGTTTCGCACCAGCGCATATGTACTTATGCGTATGTCTGCGTATGGATGTCTATGCGTGCATGCTAGCGTGTTGGCGCCTCTGTGTGTCCAAAGTGGAGCTATTCGGTCGCGAACAAACTCATACGACCACTAGCTGGCACGTGTTGCGGCTTTTCTCACTTGCGAGCGCCGACTGCCTAGTCGCTTGCAGCTCATGGCGTGACTATGTGCTATATGCGTATGACTGTATGGCTTTGTGTGTGTGTCTGTCGTCGCTTGTGCTGCTCTGGACGCTAGTTTATCGGTCGCTGCGCTGCTGCCTCCAGGGTCTCGGCAATGCGCCGATCGACGCCGAGTCGGCCAAGGCGCGCGCACTCGCACAGGCGAGTCTGCTGTCGCTGCACTTGCCCGTGACGCCAGTGTCGCCGACCGACCTCGCGCGGCGTCTGTACATTGGGAATCTCTACTACGAACTGCGCGAAGACGACATCCGCAACACGTTTGCGCCGTTTGGCACGATCAAGTCAATCGACTTGTCGCTCGAGCCCGGGTGCGTCCACGTAGCTACTCGAGCGATCTATGTGTGTGTGTGTCGGTCTACATGATTGACTGATTGACTGGCTGACTGACTAATGATCACACAGACACAATCGATCCAAGGGCTTTTGCTTCCTCGAGTACGACGGTGAGCGAACTGCGACTTGATTATGTAGGTGTTGTAGGTGTAAATGCGTGTGGGACTGACAGCTGGCATTGCGGTAGATGTACTAGCGGCGGAGAACGCAGTGCAGCTCCTGAACGGCTCGCTCCTGTCGAACCGAACGATCCGAGTACGTCAAGCCGCACACGTGTCTGTATCTGCGAGGACGCTGTCGCTCAGAACTAACGCGTAACTTCTGTCGTTGTTGTTGGCATCGGACGCTGTGGTCGCAGGTTGGCCGTCCGCACCGCGGCAGCTCAAACCCAGGCGACCCGAACATTGGCCTCGACGCGATCAAGGAGTACGTCTGCTTTCGCTTCACTCACTGCTGCTGCCGTGGATGCTACAGCTCACGACTCGATGCATCGCTCCTGTCACGCCAGTCTCCCGACCAAGTGCATCTACGTCGGCAACGTCCGTGTTGAGCTCAACAGCCATCACTTGGAGGTGTGTACAGCACTTTGCGGCGCTATACCACCACTCCTGATCAAAACTAACGCGCTCTGGTGGTGTGATGACAGAGCATCTTCTCGCCGTTTGGTGTCGTCCGCGCGTGCGTGATGGCTGCGATCTCGCCGCTCGAGCCAAATGTGCACAGGGGCTACGGCTTTCTCGAGTTCACGACCGAGAGCGGTGCGCAGAACGCGATCGAGCACATGCACGGCTTTGAGCTCGCGGGCCAGAACCTCCGCGTCGGCAAAGCGAGTGCGGCTGCAATCGGCATCAACGTCGCAACGAGCGCCGACAAGGTCGTGCGCGACGCAAACGGCGACCTGAATGCGATCGCAAGCGCCAGTCTTGCCCAGAAGAAGACGGCCGTGGTCGACGACGACGACGTCGACGGCGTGAAAGACGTTGCCGAGCCGAGTAAAGCGAAGCGCTGTCTGTGCTTGCTCAACATGGTCGGCAAAGGCGAAGTCGACGACGAGCTTGAGGACGAGGTCCGCGAAGAGTGCAGTCGCTTTGGCGCTGTCCAGACCGTGCGTATCGAGGAGCTTGCCGACCACGTGCGCGTCTTTGTGCTCTTCCACGACGAAGCGTCGGCGCTGAAGGGCAAGCAGGCGCTCCATGGCCGCTTCTTTGGCGGGAACCAAGTGCAGGCGCACTACTACCCAGTCGACGACATGGAAGCGAAGCGCTTTCGCAGCGCGTTTCTGTGAGTGTATGCGATAGCGAGAGCTGCTGTTGGCAGCATAGGATCAAAGTGACGGTTGGGCGGTGTTACGCACAGACCCGTATGCATACACGCTCGCATTCGTACACAGAGTAGTCGCTAGATACAGTAGCAGCTTAGTCACTGCGGTGCGTCTTGGCGAGCTCGAGAATGAATTTGCCTTCCTTGTACTTTTGGCTCGGGTCGTGCGCCTCTTCCTGCAGCAACAGCAGTCACAGTTGACAGTGTGTGGTGTGTGAGTGTGAGCGCATTGCTATACGTGAGAGAGACTGGATAGATGCACGATCGATGTGCACAAACGGACGTATTTCCACCCGACGGGGCTCCAGCACGCGTTGCAATAGAGATCCGCGACGACGTGCAGCCCTGTCATGAGCGCACGCTCCTCGGGCGGACCCGTGCACACATTGACACTACAAGTTCAACGGCGATGATGAGCGACAAAGCAAGCGAGTGCATGACACAAAGTGGAGCTATGCACACACGTACGCAGTCTCGAAGAGATACGCCTTGCCGCTGTGGCCTTGAAAGTGCTGCAAGACGAGTAGTGAGTGGATAGTGTAAGTGTGCAAGTCAGAGGATGGATGATGTATCTGCGTGTGTGCGAATGCAAGCAAGAGCAAGATTGCCACGCACCTTGGAGATGATCTCTTCATTGCACGAGAGATGCGCCTTGCACTCGCGGCAGCGGAAGATCTTGGCGCTGTCCAAGTAGACCTGAAAGACCTTGCCCATGGCTCGTCACGCAGCGTAGATCTTGGCGCTGTCCAAGTAGACCTGAAGGACCTTGCACATGGTTCGTTTTTACTATTATAGACTACAAAATTGTCGATAAGTATATGGCGAATCAGAAACTGAATATCTGGAAAAGTGGGCGAGGTTGATGTGAATACACAGTGGATAGGAAAAATAATTACATACAAAATCAAGTCAAGTCGAGTAGGCGGTCTATATGCTGAAAACACTGAGTGGACAAGATACGAATTACATTCATACAAAATCGATGTGTTAGAATACAAGAGTCTGAACATTTGATAGCGTGCATGTCACTGCGAATTCGTGAACTGGCGCACAAGTATTGAGTCAATTGTACAGCTCGCAAATATCGTTAGATTTGTTGCGAAATATATTTCGTAACAAATGAGCCTGATATTTGCAACATGCAAAACAGTTCAGATTTATGGATTTTTGGACAGGATCTGCTTCCATCGCAGTTTGAATTTATGGCGCGGGATTCAAACGATTGAGGGACGAGGGGAAACGCAACGCGCTCCAACTTGTCTCCACTATTGCTGCAGTTCAAAATTCAAACCAGAGCGTTGACCAATTAGTGTCAGCACGTCAGCCCGCCGCAGTGTGCGTGCATCACAACCGCTTTTCGCAGCTGTGTCCGCCCTCCCACATATCCCGAAAAAGGCTGCCGCCACGTTCAGCTGTTGGAACCACACGGATCTGCGACTGACAGCACCAGCAGCAGCACCTGAAGCAGCGCGCACCAGCACGAGAGGAAGCGAGCAATAGCAACAGCAACACGATCGCACCTTCACGTGTCGACCACTCCTCCTCCTTGCCCTCTTCCTTGTCTTTCTCGACAACGGCGTCGCTACCTCAAACACGATGGAAAACGTACAGCCCACGCGCGCTCGCAACGCGTCCACAGTCGCCACAACGACGAGCGACCCGACTGCAACTGTCGGCATCGCCAAGGCGCTCTCAGCGCTCGATGCTGCGCGTGAGACGCGCAAACGCAAGCGCGGCGCGTTACAAGACATCAGTAACAAGAAAGCACTACCGCCGACGCAAACTAGCGGCAAGAGCAGCGCAGTCGTCAAGAAGCCTGCTGCGTCGATCGCGAGCTCGATCAGCGTCGTCACGTCTACGAACCGACTGCGCGCAGTGAACGCGACAGCGAATAGCAAACCGGTTGCGCGCTCGGCAGCTGCGAAAAGTGGCGCGCTGAGCTCATCGACAGCGACTGCAGCAGCAGCAGCTGGGAAGCGCCAGAGCGCAGCGGCGCTCAAGAAGCTCGACGCAGTCACGAAGCGCCGGAAACCCGACGGCGACGAGCCGCATGTGTCCCACAAAGTGCAAACGAGCATGCTGTCGTTCCAGACGAGCTCGGTCGCGTCGACTGCGAGTCTGCGCTCGAGCCAGGCATCTGTCGACGCTGTGGGCATCGTCAAGGCCAGCGCTGCATCGACGACACTGCAGACCAAGGTACGCATTCGATACAAGCGTTTAGCTCTCACTGTCTAGAAAGCGGGCGTGCGCACTGACAATCGTGTGATGCTCTGTGTCTGCTGTTGTGGCTGTAGCGCTCTACAGGAAGCTCGCGCTTGGACGCAATCGGTGCCGCGATCAATGACGATGTCAAGAGCGACAGCAAGCGCGACACCGACGCTGCTCCTACTCACAGCTCAGTTGGTAGCACCTACGTGCCTCGACCGTACACGTTTACCCACGACGCGACTGGTGCGTGCATCACTCTGAGTGTCATCACGCTCACTTGGTTCGCGCTTCACTACTGACTGGCGCTCTGTATCCCAGCAGACTCGGGCTTTGACGCATGCACGTACGCAGCGCTCGTGCGCGACATTGACGCGCTCGTGACGCCAAATGCGACCGCGCCATGCGCAAAGCTCGCGCGTGAGCTCGACGTGTACGTCCGCAAGCACGAGGCCAAGTATTTGCCCGACGCAACGTACATTGGCGGCCTCCAGACCGACATCAACGAGAAGATGCGCACGATCCTCGTCGACTGGCTCGTCGAAGTCGGCGAAGAGTACGATCTCGACTCGCAGACGTTCCACAAAGCCGTACGTCGAGCTGCTTGGATGGGACTCTGTATGGCTCTGTGTCTGATGCTTTTGCTGTACGATGCACAGGTGAACCTCGTTGACCGGTGCCTCACCAAGTTCAAGATCAACCGCAAGCAGTTCCAACTGCTCGGGTGCGCGTGCATGATGATCGCTGCCAAGTTTGAAGAAGTGTACGGTCCGAACGTCGAGGAGTTTGTCTACATCTCGGACCAGACGTACACAGCCGAAGAGGTGCGTCGTCTTGTGGCCATGTGAGTTTGTAACTATTTGTACCACTATACTGATCGAATGCCACGTCACTGCTGCTATTCGCAGATGCTCGAGATGGAGAGCAAAGTGCTGCAGGCGCTCGAGTACCGTGTCGCATCGACAACGTGCTACGGCTTTCTCCATCGCTTCATGGCTGCTGGGTGCACGACCGAGACGCAGCGCGCGCTCGTGATGGTGCGTGGTTCAGGAATGCACACTATGGGGGTCCTCTATTGTGGTTGTATCGTCTCGTGACTCACTTGTCTATCTGTATTGCCTATAGTACCTGAGCGACTTTTCGCTGCTGTTCTACCACATGCTCAAGTACAAACCGTCGCTCATTGCGGCGTCGGCGGTGTACCTCGCGCGGTTCCTCAGTGGCGAGTCGGAGCCGTGGACGCCGACGCTGCACCACTACTCGTTGTACAATGCGTGGGACCTCCAGAGCTGCGTGCTCGAGCTGAGTCGACTCCATAAAGTCGAGAGCGACGTCGTTAGTGCGACGCGCGACAAGGCGAAGGCCGTGAGCGAGAAGTACTTGGCCGACAAGTTTTACGGCGTGAGCGCGACGGCAGCAGCCGATGAGCATGCGCTCGAGAAGTCGTTCTTCCAGTACGACGCGCGCACGACGACGTCAACTCGAAGCAACAGAGCTAGTTAGGACCTCGTTGTCGTCGCTCCAGTCGTCATGTAGTCGCATTATTCGTAATAGTACCCACATTTAGTAGTAAGTTTGGCGAAATGCGTTCCCTCGGTTGAGTGACGCTTTACTGACACTTGGCAGCTGTGTGCAAATGTCGTCACGACGTTTGCCTTGCACTATGGCGATATGCTGCACGCCAGTGCGAACGCGACGCAAGTGGCAGATGCCGTGAAATCAGTCAACATGGACGATGTCGTATACATGCACGCACACATGTCCATTGTGGTCATTGCAACAAGCCCGCATGTTCGTATTTGGTCCTTTGCTGCAGTTCAGCTCTGAAGATCCAGGGGAAACGAGCGAGCGAGCGAGTCGGTCGTTTGAGAACGAGAGAAGATTCTCGAATACTCATTTTGTCGGGATTCGCGGTACGCACCATATACCTTTCTTTTTTGATTGCAATATTTTATCTGTATCCAAAACGCACCTGTCCAAAACAGGTAACATGCTGCTGACAAGTCGCATACTCGCCACACCAGTGTTTGGCTCAGCCACCGATTCTCGCCCCCCTCTTTCCGTCAATTCTGGAAACTCACTCGCCGCTTGTTGCCCTCGCACGTCGTCCAGGCACGCACCAGCAAACAGCAGTAGCAGCAGCAGCGCTCTCTTGCCTGCCGCCTCTCCTGCGTCGCTCGACCACATCAGTAGTTCCCGCGTTCCCCTGAGGACTCGTATTACATCATGTTTGGCGGCGGCTTTGACAGTTTCTTTGGCGGCGGCTTTGACGGCGGCCACGCGCACGGCGGCGGCGCGCAGAAAGCGGTCGACAACGACAAGTTCTACGAATCGCTCGGCGTGCCCAAGACCGCAACGGCGGCCGAGATCAAGAAAGCGTACCGCAAGCTCGCACTGAAGAACCACCCGGACAAGGGTGGCGACCCGGAGCTGGTGCGTCGTGCTTGCTGGGCTCGTAACGATTCATGTGTGCATACACCTATAGCGCTGCTGCGAGGCTCACACTGCTGTGCTATACACATGTCTCTCTATCCGTCGCTTGTGATCTGCAGTTCAAGACCATTACGGTCGCGTACGAGGTGCTGTCGGACCCCGAGAAGCGCGAGCTGTACGACCAGGTTTGTATATTAACTATCTATCTGCTGGCTGCGTGACGCCTCTCGACCCGATTGACTCACATGCTGCTGTGTTTTATGGTCCTTATAGTACGGCGAGGAGGGGCTCCAGAACGGCGGCGGTGGTGGCGATGCGAGCGACCTGTTCTCGCAATTCTTCCGCAGCGCGCAGGGCGGCGGCCGGCGCAAGGGGCCGCAGAAGGGCGAGGATCTCACGCACCCGCTCAAGGTGTCGCTCGAAGACCTGTACAACGGCAAGACTGTGAAGCTTGCGGTGAACCGCGACGTCTTGTGCTCGCGCTGCGACGGCCGCGGCGGTGCGGAAGGCGCCGAGAAGACGTGCGACACGTGCCAAGGCCGTGGCATGCGCGTGCAACTCCGTCAGATCGCACCTGGCATGGTCCAGCAGATGCAGTCTGTGTGTCCGGACTGCCGCGGCCAGGGCAAGAGCATTCGCGAGAGCGACCGGTGCAAGCACTGCAAGGGCAAGAAGGTTATCAAGGAGCGCAAAGTGCTCGAAGTGCACATTGAGAAGGGCATGCGCAACGGCCAGCGCATCACGTTCTCGGGCGAAGCTGACCAAGCGCCGGGCACTGTGCCAGGCGACATCATCTTTGTCGTCCAAGAGAAAGAGCACGCGACGTTCCAGCGCAAGGGCGCGAACCTGATCATGGAGAAGAAGATCAGTCTCGTCGAAGCGCTCTGCGGCTTTGAGATGATTGTCGAGCATCTCGATGGCCGCCACTTGCACATCAAGACGCGACCGGGCGAGATCATCAAGCCGAACCAGTTCAAGGCCGTGCACGGCGAAGGCATGCCGACGCACGGGAACCCGTTTGTCAAGGGCCAGTTGGTCATTCTCTTCAAGGTTCAGTTCCCCGAGAGCGGGCAGTTGGGCGACAAGCAGCTCGCAGCGCTCAAGGCTGTCTTGCCAGCACCGTCGGCTGTCCAGCACATGGCCGATGCCGAGGAGTGCTTCCTCTCGGAGTTTGACGCCGAAGCCGCGAAGCAGGAGCAGCAGTCGCGCGAGGCGTACGACTCGGACGAGGAGCGCGGCGGCCAGCGCGTGCAGTGCCAGCAGCAGTAGGCATATTGGCTATGGTCTGCAGTCGGCATGCAGGGTAGATGGCTGAATGAAAGCATGAGAGAGCCAGAGCGAGCGATGGAGCAAAAGTGGTTGGTTTAGGCAATCGAGGAGCGACGCGACGATGACGGTGACGTGACGTGCGTTGGTGGCTCGTATGTATCTGCAGATGCGCTAGCTTTTAGAGACGACGAAAGACACGAGGACGTTGGCGCTCCCTGTGGTGATGGCGGTTGGCATGCGGTCACGTGATAGGGTTAAGTGACTGTGTGCGAGTGTGTCGCGTGTCTGTTTCATCTCCACTTGCTAACCTTAATAGAGCTGCTCGCTGACAAAAAGCACAGTTGTGGGACGGACACAACGCAATGGTCATTGACTTCGTTATCACACTCGAACTCTCGATACGACAGCACTGAACCACTTGACACGCCCTACAGATCCTCCGCACATTCACAAGTCACCGCCATAACTCAACTGAGAGCGATCGATGCAGATAGAGACCAAGAAGCCGCAACAAGTGAAGTGACGCAGATGGGAAACCTCAACTCGATCGCTTTATTGAGCGCAACATGCGCATACAGCAGCACAGTGACGCCACTCACTGCCGCTACAAAACAGCGTGATTCGCGCGCACTGCGACTGCAAACGCACATGCCAACCTCGACACTGCGGCAAGTCGCGAACGAACCGCAAGAGCAAGCTCTCGTAGTCCCAAGACCCATCCTCCGAACGGCCGACTAGCAGTAGTAGTCAACGCTTACTCGTCAACGGTGTCGTTCTGGAGGCCCTTGAACGTCGCGACCTGCACGTGCTGCACGAGCGTGTAGAGCTTCTCCTTGGCGTCCTCGTCGTCGTTGCGCTTGCGCGAGAGGCGCACGCGCACGCGGAACGGCACGTTGCGCACACCCTGCGACCAGATGAACTTGTTGAGCTTCGAGTCGATGCGCACGTCCTGCGTCTTCATCGTCACCTGCGCAAACTTGCGGATCTCGCTCATCGCGCGCGACGCCTTCTTCTTGAACGTACTGCACGATTAGGAAGAGCGCAAGACAAGCAGGAAGTGTGTGTCAAGGAAGTCTCCAAGGGGGGAGCTACAGGATAGGTTGGGTGGTGATGCGTTCGTCGTCCTCGCTAGTCGCACATGCACACTTGCACACACAGTCGCACGCAGACAATGCGGATACGCAAGCGATCCCGCAACGCTCATACATGCACACGCACGATGCAAGCGAGGACAAGTGGCAACACGCATGAATATGCAGAGTGGGGTGGGGTGTCAAAAAGGATACCGTCCGTGAAGGCGCTTGTGGAGGTTGATGGTGTAGTCGCGAGCGACGACATCCGGCGAGCGCTTGGTGTTGCGAGTCTTGGTTTCCTTGACCATGGTTGCTGCTTATTCGGCTTTGTGCGGCGAATGGCTCGTGGCGGCTCGACGTCTGCAACGATAGCAGTCACCAAAGCGCCGTCCACCAGCCACTCAAATCAGTGCGCCACACTACGAGTACATCAATGTAGTATTTTACGAATATGTAAAATTATGTCAGTCACACAACGCCAAGAAACAAATATATATACCGAATATAACCTCTATATTCGCTACTTATCATGGCATGCGGTTAGCATCGAACGAAGTGACTTTAACAATTGATGCGACGTCGCTAAAAGGTAGAGAGCAATCGCTATTTTATGGATTGTGCATTTAGTTGCGCTGCGATTCTAGTTGCAAAGTAGTTCCTGAATTGCCATCGATCACTGACAGGCAGAATAGCACGACGATGGTATGGTTGTCATGCTGCGATTGGTCATTGGAGATATCGTCAAACGTATCTCAAATGCTTCTCCTTTCGCTTCTGTGTGGCGCCACTCTTGTGTCGCATTTCGATGGTGGTACGCATTTTCTATTTTTCATCCATTTGTGCAATTTCGAAAGATGCAAATAGTGAGTATTTTGTCTGACTCAGATTTGAAAGGGAATGTAATGCGACAGGTTGATGTATTGCGTTGCATTATTGTTCAGTATTCTTGGATACTCCGTTTTTGCAGGTATCATTATCTACCATCGTTCTTCAATTGCAATTGATTTCATCACTCTATTTGAACGGTTCGATTGCTGCAGTTTTTCCCAGATTTGGTGGTTTTTTCGCACTTGATGCAAAGATGCTTGCACATCATCGCAATATTGCCTGTAACGAGCTCTCTCTCGCCAGCATTTCGCTGCAATTGCGCACCTGCAGCTTGGCACCTGCACCTGCACCAGCACCGCTCTCTGAGCACACTTGAAGAAACACACACACGGGAGCAAGCGCACGCGACCACTACGCGCACACGTGGAAGACGCACCGCCAGTCAGTTTGCGTCCGTCCATCGTGTCCGCGCACCCCCATTGCTGCTTCCACTGCGAGGCCTCGCTCGTCCGCGCCTTGCTTCCTCTCCCTCTTCCTGTGTGCGTGCACGCGGTACCGCCTCTGCCCGCAGTCTGTAGTCTACAGTCCGTAGTCTAGATAATGACGCTCTCGCCCAAGCACCAGCAGTATGCGAGCCTCGAGGCCAAGAAGAAAGACGCCGAGCAGCTACGCGCGAACATTGAGAAGTTTGTCGACGGCGTCATGAGCGAAAAGTACACACTCAGTGAGCTGCTGAACGAATCGTTCACGATGGACATGCTCGAGCTGCTCTTCAAGCGCATGACGAGCCGCTTGCGTGCGATCCTCTTTGCGCGCGAAAAGACGCTCGAGCTCATGACGATCGCGCTCGATCCGACGAAAACGCACCACACGCGCACGATCGCAACGTCGTTCATTGTCGTTGGCGGCGCCGGCAGCAGCCTCGTGACGTGCGCCGACGACGCGCACCGGTGCAGCAGCTTCTGGGACACGGCGTTCGACTCGCTCCAGCGCGAAGCCGACGGCCTGTTCTCGACGACTGCGCGCAAGCAGCAGCGCGCCGAGCGCCGCGCGTCGGTCGCTGAGCTCGAGGAGATCATCCGCGTCGAGGTCAAGAACATTGAGATCGACGGCGCGCAGTCGCTCAAGCAGAGCACGCTCGACCACGCAGCTGCAACGGATGCGCGCCGCGCACGCGGTGACTCGGACCATGACCACGACAGCGATCATGACAATGAAAATGACGATGCAAGCGACCAGCAGCAGCGGCCATCGACACCGTCGTCTGAGCGCCTATCGAGCCCAACTGACGCGTCTACCAGCAAGACCCCGAAGAGCAGCACGAGTGTGCAGCTCCCGGCGATCGACGAGATGGCGACGTTTGGGATCTTTAGCGCCGAGTCGGCGAACTTTGCGTCGCAGATCCTGCGGTACTTGGCTGTGCGCGTGCAAAAGGGCGGCTGCATGCTCCAGTACCTGTCGACGCATCCGGCGTACGTCGACTTGCTGCTGTCGAACATTGGGCACGACGACATCCGGACACTGCTGCTCCGGGTCGTGTACTCGGACCACTCGGACGCAGCGATCGACGCGCTCTTTTCGACGCAGATGCTGCACAAGATGGTCCAGAAGCTCGTGACGTTTGCGCCGCCGCGCACCGTGTTCGAACGTGACTGCGTCGAGAACACGTTCCTGCTGCTGCGCGAAGTCGTCCATGCGCCGTACTTGACCGCGCGGGGCGTCGCGATCTCGGCCAAGACGATCCCGCTCGACAAGGTCACGGGCCAGGACGAGTACGTCTCGATCTGCGGCGCGACGCGCGAGATGGCCAACTCGGCGCTGCGCAAGTACACGTCGCGCAAAGTGCGGCGGCTCATTCACCTCTTTATGCAGCACCACCAGTCGGCGCTCGAGCAGCTCTTTGTGCAGATGATCAAAGAGCTCACGTTCTGGAGCATGCCGCTCGCTGCGCGCCAGGAGCGCCGCGGGAGTTTGGCGTCCCAAAAGTCGCTTACGCTGCTCGCACAAGGCCATCCACGACCGACGTGCACAGCGATGCTCACGCACTTGTTTGAGCTCACGGAGACCGTCGAGTTCACCGACGCAGCAACGCTCCGCAGTGGATTAGGAGGCGGTAACTCAAATAGTGGCCCCTCTGCTGGCGCGAGCGCCGCCGTGACTGCTGTTGGCATCGACTGCCTCAATTTTCTGTGCTCGACGCACCTCATGCGCACGGGCAAGCTGTTGCTGCGGAAGAAGCTCAAGAACGAAGTCCAGGCCTGTCAAGTGAGCGTGAACTGCATGATGGGTCTGCGGATCACATCACTACGTGAAGCGCAGCACTCGCGCACGACCGGCGTAGCTGCTGTCGACACGGGCTTTACGCCGAACCAGGGCAACCAGACGGTCATTACGCTCGACGAGATCGACGCGGTTGCGCGCTGCGACTGGCACGAGTTTGGCTTTACCGTCACGGTCAAGCGCAAGAAGCATAGCGGTAGTAGTGGTAGCACCAGCGAGCCCAAGCACGTTGGGATGGCCGGCTCATTGGGGCTCTACACCGACCTCGTCCAGCGCAACAGTCACTCGCACAGTCACTCGCACAGTCATCATCACAAGGACGACAGCGAGTACGAGACGTCTGTCGAGTACTTTGCCGCGACGAGCGCCGACGAGCAGCGCGAGTGGCTCACGCTGCTCGAGTCGGTCGTGAGCGGCGACCTGAGCGAGCTCGAGATCTTTTGCAGCGACGACTGGCGCAGCAACGTGCGCGAATATAGGCGACTGCGCGAGTGCCTCATCACGTGCATGGAGCGTAGGGGGCACGACCTCATGATCTATCTCAAGCAGGTCGTCGTGCTCGGCACGCGCCACGCGTCGGGCTACCACTTGTGCGCAGTCGTCCAGTGCCTCAATGCCGCACTCAGGAACGAGTCGAAGCGACTCGACCGCATGTTTGTGAGTGCGCAGGTCGTCGACATCCTCCTCACATGCTTTGAGAAATACCCGATGTACAACTTGCTGCTCGGCGAGATCACGAAGATGCTTGTGTTTGTCTTCGGCGACTTCAAAGCCAAGCGCTCGCGCAAGTGTCCCGTCATTGGCCGGCTCTTGCTGACCGACGGACCGGACGCGCGGCTGCTGCCATTGCTTACAGCTGCGTTTGTTGTACCACGCACGTCAACAGCTACTGGTACCGACTCGACTACTGCCACCGACTCAGACTCGGATCCTACCATAAAACTGGCAGGGACCGATGCATTGTCGCACCTCAAGATGCTCGTCGAGTCGATTCGCATGTGCTATCGCGACCCAAAGACGCGGAGCCAGGAGCGCGTCCAGAGTCTGTTGCGCGCGTCGTCGGCGTGGCAGCGCGTGCTCGACGCGACTGAGGAAGCTGCTGTGCGCGACCCGTCGCTGTGCATCACTGCGATCCCATCGCCACCGGCCATGAATGGTGGCAGTAGTAGTAGCAACGGATCAACAACTGGCCTCCCAGCTGCGCCGTCGCCACCGTCGTTCCAAGAGGACATTATCAACCAGATCAGTCGCCCGAGCTACTCGACCGCGCACGGCTTTGGGTCGTCATTCCTACTCGGCGACGGCTGTGCGTTCGGGTACCTGTTTAAAGAACGCCACGGCGGGCGCGAGTGGCAAAAGGCGCTCATGGTCTACGAGTACGTCTCGTACAAGCTCTGGTACTTTTACCCGAGCGAAGTCGACGAGACGCACCGGATCAAGTGGAAATGGATCGTTCCGCTCACGGTCCGCACACGGTACACGCACGGTCACGACGAGAGCCACGCGTCAGTCGGCCACCACGGTCTGTACATCACAGCGTACGACCACCACGTCGCCGGTCCGGGCGAGAGTCCGACGCGCGAGATGCACTTTAGCGTCACGAAGCTCGAGGACCGCGACCTGTGGAAAGACGTGCTGAGCGCTGCAGCGTCCACGATCCAGCGCTTGTGCGCTGACTACTCGAGTCTTGCAATGACACTCAAGAAGCCGGACAAGAAGGTCGTGACGATGTGCCAGGACCCGACGTGCAGGGCGCCGTTCAAGCTCTTTCGGCGTCCGCACGCGTGCAAGCGCTGCGGCAAGTGGATGTGCGGCAAGTGCACGGAGCAGCGGCTCGCAATCCCCGAGTTTGGGCTGCTGGCGCCCGTGCGCCACTGCCGCGCGTGCTTTGAAGCAGCTGGCGGGTTGCAGGCAGCTGTTGAGCCAACCAACTTGTTTCGACGCGCTTCGACACGGAGCGACCGCAGCGGCTCGGCACCTGCTGTTAGTGCCATGAGTGGTAGTGGATCGGCCAGTGGGGCTACGAGTAGCACCGCAAGTAGCACTAGCGCAATGCGCAACTCGCTCTCGAATGCCGAGCTGTACGAACTCGCGCACGGCATGTTGTCACCCCGCGCGCTGCTGCAGCTCAATCGACGCATGCACCGCGTCGACTCGATCGACTCGCCCAAGAACGCGTTCCCAGTTGACGAAGTTGATACGCCGCGCAAGTTGTTTCTAAGTGACGAAGAGGGTGCTGACGACAACGACAGTGGCGACAACGACGACATTGACGACGACGACATGTCGCCGTTTCCGTCGCCTGTGTCGCGTCGCAGTTTGTTGCACCCGAAAGAGGATACGCGCGGGTGACAAATGCGAATAGAGACAGTCAAGATGGATATGGATGTGCATGGAGGAGAGTTTGTATGCGGTATTGGCACATGGCCGTGAACAACATGCTGAAGAACATATGTGAGGTCGTGGCGAGTCATGCGATGTAATGGGCACCTGCGATACTGTAACGCAAGCGACCGACTGGTGCGATCAATGGCACCAAACGCAGACACTGTAATGCTCAAAGACAGCGACTCGTTTCGATTTGAGATCATGCGTGTGTTGAAGGCTGCGACGCACTCGACTGTGCTGCTGCTGCTGCCTTGGCGGCTTTGGTGCGCTCGTGGCACTTGCGAAAGAGCGCCCACTCGGCCTTGCACGCCGACACGCGACCGTTGTGCGCCTTCATGCACTCGTCCACGAGCTGGTACGTGTTTTCGCAGCCAGTGTTTGCAACTGCGGCGTTGTGGAACGTCGCGTCGCCAGGCTTGCACGTGAGGCACTCGGTTGGCATCGTGCTGTGTTGTTTGCTTGCGCTCGAATGTGTCGGTTTTCACCTGCAAGGACATCTTCCCGCTGTTTCCGCTTCTTTTGTATTATTTACATCGTGAGAATATCTAGCTCAAAATGTGAAGATTTTGCTGATTCATGCAATGAGACAGACATGTGGCACTCTAATATAGCAAATGGCTGCAGTATATGCCCAATGCAATTCTTGCTAGCTAAATTCACTTTTTCGCACGTGTGTTATGATTTCTTTCGTTTGCTGTCCAACTCAGTGACTGTTACCCAGTTGAAGCCCAACGAGCCCGACTGCTCAATCGACCAAACAGCCGACCGTCCAGTCCGCCGCCGCGATCACCGCACTCGTGCACGCATCTCGTCAAGCACCATCACGATGCGGCCGTCACGCAAGTTTCTGCGCTTCCTGTGCGCGCTCTCGTTCGCTGGTGGCGCTGCACTGCTTGCGCTCGGACTCAATGTCGCGCTCTCAGCGCACCTGCACGCGAGCGCTGCAGCACTCGCATCGCTTGGTGGGTGCGTCACTGTATGTTGATGGCTGTGTGTTACTGTCTCGCGTGTCTTCTTGTGACCGCATGCACTGAGATCTTCTGTGCACTATGTCTGCTCGTTTCCAACCTACAGCGTCGTGCTCGTGCTCTCGGTGCTCGGCTTTGTCGGCGCCGGGCGCGAAAAGAGCGGCATGCTCATGCTCTACTTCTTCCTCAACTTCTTCCTCGTCACGTGCCTCTTCGTCGCGAGCTACGCTGCGTTCTGCTTCCAGGTGCGTGTCGTACATGCTCTGCTATGTTATGCTACATCTCACACACCACACACTACACACAACCGCTCTTTATCTATCGATTGCGTCCCGTCACGCGCCAATAGGACACGCTCGAGTCGTGGCTCAAGCACCACTGGAGCGACAACGTGCTCGCACACTTGCGAACGCAGCCATGCTGCAGCACGTACGAGCGCACGGTCGCGCACCTGAACCACCAGTTTGTGCGCCTCGGTGCGATTGGCGCGGCGGTCATGGTGCTCGTGCTCGCGTCGCTCTACTGCGTCGTGCGGATTGTCACAGTACCGATCGTCATGAAGAGCATGCTCACGGTCATCAACGCGATCTTCATCGCCCTGGGCGTCGGTACGTGTCGCATGAGTATGACTGTGAGAAGTAGACAGCAGCCATCGCTCTTGATAGCCGTTTTGACTGACGTACTGTTGGCATCACAGGTATCTTTGCATGTGGGCTGACGGTCAAGACGCGCGACGAACTGACTGCCGGCCAGGAGTGGATCGGTCCGTACTGCACGCTCACTCGTATCGCCTCACACTCGCACTCGCACTCACGTGTCGTACGGCTTGCTACTCGCTCGTAACGTTGGTAGCAATCGTGTTCATCACGGTCGGCACGGCGGTCTTTGCGCTCGCGCTCCTCGGCGTCATCGGCGCACGCGCCAAGAGCCGCACGCTGCTGCTCATTGTACGGCGCTGCTCTCTTGTCTCATACTCACTCACACTACCACACTCACACATTCCCATGCTGCCTCACGTCCTGTCTTCTTCAATCAGTACATTGTCGGCATCGGCGCGTGTCTCGTCGCGCTGCTCGTCTGTGCCGTCGGCGGCTTCTCGTTCTCCGGTAGCTTTGCGCGCACGTACGCGCAGCACGCGCATGCGAATGACGCAACGCTCGCGTGTGCGATCGACCTCCCGGGCTGCTCGAACTGCTCAGCGACGATGCACACAACGACAGCGCTGCCGTGTCGTGGTGTCCGCAAAGCGAGCGACGGCTTTTGGGTCGCGTGCGATGCGAATGCGTCGGATGCGAGCTGTCAGCATGGCATGACGGTGCTCAACGCCAAGAACGACCAGGGCTTTGACGCAAACGATGTGCGTCCCTACGTGTCGATGTGTGTGTGTGTGATGGTAGTGTATAAGACGCTGCGATGGTTGACACTACGAGTGCTTACATCACTACCTGCGGTCTGTATTGCTAGATCGCGGCGTGCGGCCAGTGCCCCGAGTGGTCCGAGGCCGACGTCGACGCGTACCTGCGCAACACGCTGAACCTGCTCGGGCTCTTTGCAGCAGTCGTGTGCCTCTTCATTGTCGTCGGCTTTGCTGGCGCGCTCATCCTGCGACGCAGCCTTGCAGGGTACCAGACCGACTCGATCTAGATTTCAAGCGGTTGGTTTCGATTTAGGCCGATGCGATTTAGATCTGTAGCAGCCAATCTAGATCTAGAGTGACGCGAACTAGATCTAGAACATTTGACACGACAGCCAATGCATACCAGTCATCAACATTTCACGCATCGCACTGCGCGTGTTGCTCCTGCTGTGTTCGAATGCGCTCCTCGGCGTCGTCGCGTGCTGCAAACGCGACTTGCGCGGCGTATCGCGCAGCTGCTTCACTATCCTGCGCGCGCTGCAGCTCGTGCGTCAGCGCTTCATTCTGCTGCTCGAGCGCTGCGATCGTCATTACGTGCGCTGTGCATTCGCCTGTGAGGCGCTCGACCTGTGCGTCGACAAGCGTCTTTTGCTGTGCGAGCGCAACGCGCGTTTGCTCGGCTGCAGCGAGCTCGTTACGGTGCACTGCACTCGCAGCTGCGAGTCGCGTCTCGGCGTCGCTGTTCGCAGCTGCTGCTGCTGCTGTCGCAGCGTCCTGCGCAGCTGCAAACTGCATCTTGAGCGTCTCGAGCTCAGCTTGCAGCGTCGCAAATGCGTCGTCCTTGGCAGCGACCGCAGCTTCGACGCGCTCGAGCTTGCGCTGCAGCGCGACATTCTCGTCCGTCAGCCGCTCGTTCTCAATCACCACGGCCGCGTCCACCGATACGGACGCTGTCGAGTGACGAGGCGAGTGCTCGGACGTCGTGGTCTCGTCGCCTGGCAGCTTGTGCGACGACGATGCCGACAACGTCGAGTGCACCGACCCGTTGCTGCAACGTGCGTCGTCATCGTCCACTGCTGCAGTCGCAGTACTCGATGGCTCGGCTGCTGTTGCGTCGTCGTCACCAGTTGACGTGTGCGAGAAGCGGTGCGTCTGCGCACTGTCGACTGCGTTCAAAAACGCGTAGAGCTTCGAGCTCGTCGCGGGCTTGGCGAGCGACACCTCCTCGACGACGAAGAACGGCTGCTCGCTGTCGGCGTGGTCGTGGTGCGCGATGCTGTGGTGCTCGAAGTCGAGGCTCGAGCGATCGGTCTCGGCTTCAGCTTTGGCGTCGACGTGAGTTGCTGACACCGACGTGTCCAAGTCGCTCGGCTCGTCGTCGTCCGAGAGCTGCTCGTCAAAGTGCGCGTCAACGTCGTCATCGTCTGCGTCCGAGTTGGCTGCTGCCTCATCGGCGTGAGCTACTGCGTCGGCTGTCGGAAGCCCAATCGCAGGCTCCTGCACGCCCTCGACGTGGACCGCGTCATCATCGAATGCGATCGCCTCGGAGACCTGCGCGAGCGACGTGTCATCATCGTCCGACACGTCATCGTCTGACAACGACTCACGCGTCACCGCTGGCGTGTCTGCCGAGTCGCTCTCGACCGACTCGGTGCTCGGCATCGTGAACGCGTTCACGACCTCGACGGTACTCAAAAACGCCGCAAGCTTGGACGCAGGCGTCGCGCCTGAGCCCGAGTTCGACGTGCTGCGGGTCATAGCCGGTGGCATCGTCGCTGCTGCGCTCGCTGTGCTCGACTCGGACATGCTACGCGTCACGGACGGCGGGGCTGTAGCCGTCAATGTACTCGTTGCGCCAACGAACGCTGCAAATGGCGATCGAGGCGTCGCACGCTGTGGTACTGCTGCAGCTGTCGGAGTCGTCGGTGCTTCGGCCACCGTATCAACGCGCACGACCTCGAGGATCGGATCCGTCTCAACAGCAGCCGACGCCGTCTCGACTGCAGCGTCAACAGCAGCAGTAGCAGCAGCGAACGTCGTCTCGACGTCGCTAGTCACTACTCGCGTCGGCGCCACTGGCGCGTCCGCTACACTCGCGAGCGCGCCGGCCGCAAACACGGATGGGATCTTCAGCCGTGACGGCTTCCGCGTGAGTCCTGACGCCAGTGGACTCGCAGGTGGCGCCGCTGCACCATCGCTCTTTTCGAGCGACAGCCGCTCGCTCGACGTGCTCGATGACGATGTCGACGCGCTACGAGCAAACGCTGCTGGGATACTAAGCTTCTTTGACACTGGCTTGGGCGTCTCTGCCGTCGGCTCCGATGGCACAGCGCTCACATCTGGGGTTGCAGTCGTCTCAACTGTCGGCGTCAAGACTGTAGGTGATTCGATGGCCTTGGCGCTTCCAGACATCCGTTCGCTCGACGTGCTCGATGACGACGTCGATGAGCTACGAGCAAACGCTGCTGGGATACTGAGCTTCTTTGACACTGGCTTGGGCGTCTCTGCCGTCGGCTCCGATGGCACAGCGCTCACATCTGGGGTTGCAGTCGTCTCAACTGTCGGCGTCAAGACTGTAGGTGATTCGATGGCCTT
>JAADWX010000302.1:0-27504 GCA_023336405.1 Globisporangium echinulatum | reverse complement strand
GGATCACGATCGCTGTGTCCATTTGCTGCTGTTGCTGTCTGCTGTTGCTCCTTGCTGGCAGCGAGCAATCGAGCAATTGAATGAGCAGACCAAGCTGCAAAAACGAGCAAAGTCCAAGTGAGTGAGTCCAAAATAGTGTGGAAGAAAAGTGTGGCTCTTTAGTGTGACGCTGTGTGGCACGCAGAATGATAAGTGATTTGTCATTTGGGAACCTCGGTTTGTAGCCATCTCACTCGCACACGATTCGTCAATCGAGTCGCTTCGTAGGAATCGTACTCGCGCACACACACGCTTGCTATCAAGAGCAGCATCGTTCCTCTGCGTATCATTAGAGTTTGCTAGAGGCTTTTGTTTAGCGTGATCGGTGCTTTCTCGCTCGTTGGTTCTCGCGATCGGTACCGGCCGACACGGTGTATCAACGTATTGAAGGAGCAGATAGCAGCGCTGGTGCTGTTCCTGGTGCGTCTTCCTTTGTTGTTGCACTTACTATTGCTACTGCGAGTGAGTGGGTGCCTCTCAAGTCAGATACAAAGAATGCATCAACACAAGCACATGCACACATAGGCGGCCATAGCCGCAGCATGCACAGCAAATAGCTCCACTTGTGTGAATGCGCTTCGCATGTGCTTGACAGGTGCAGTGGAGCATATCTGTCGTCGTTGGGATGATACTAATAGTCACCACTCCACGCAGATGAAACCAAGACAGAGGCGCTGTGTTTGTACGCCTTAGTTTGCCCTCGCCATCTACTCCTACTCCTTCTCCTGCGTGCGGTTGAAGCAGTCGACAGACGGCATACACCAGCACAACTAACGCGACCAACGCAGTGCAGCACATCGTGAAACACGGAACAATGCACGCATGTACATTTAGCAAACAACACATATATGTGAATGTGAACGAGTTCGATGATCGACATTGGCGACAGTCGCGATGAGAGTGATATTGTCATATCACACGAACCATCGACGCTCACGACGCACTGCATGATGCAGAGGGTGTCGTGATCGTGCTGACCGCCCAACACAAAGACATCGCGACGCTACTGCTGAACTGTGAGACACACCGGTGCTGCGATGCCACAGTGGATCAGAGTTAGCGCCAGAAGACCGTCGCACAGTCCGCGACCTTGACGGCGAGCTTGCTCAAGTCAATCTCGAGGCTCTGCGTCGCGTTGTCAAACTTGAACGCCGTGACCTTGGTGAAGATGTTTACGAGCACGATCGACGGTGCCTTCTTCACACCAAGCACCACAACCTTGTTCAGCGTCTTCTTGGACGCGCCGCGGTAGTTTTCGCGCACCACCTTTGTGCTCAGCGTCGAGCCGAGCCAAACGTTTGAATCGAGGCGGAACTCGATGAGCGTCGACTTGTCGTCGCCGTTGATGTCGTCACCGTCGTCCAGATACAGCTTGCCCGACGCTACGCCGTTCGCTGGCGCGATGAGCAGATCGTACGGCGTCTGCTGCGCCGCGGCAGACGTGAGCGCTGGCTGGTGCAGCGGCAGGATGCTGCCTCCGCGGATGTGCACGGGCATGTCGTCGAGCTTGGCGCTCCACGTGACCGACTGCCCCTTGCTCTCGATGCGCGAGTAGTCAAAGAGATTGTACCACGTGCCAGCCGGGAGGTAGTTCGTGACCGACGTCGCGCCTTGCGTGAGAACGGGCGTCACGAGCAGCGCGCTGCCGAGCATGAACTGCGTGTCGAGCACAGGCGAGCCGTGGGTCGTGGTGTCGCCCGGGAACTCGAAGAAGAGTGGACGCGCAATCGGCGCACCCGAGATATGCGCCTCGTACCCGAGCGTGTAGATGTACGGCAGTAGGCGGTAGCGCATGCCGATGAACTTGCGGCCGATCGCCGCGACAGACTCCCACACGTACGTCTCCTGCGGCTTCGACTCGAGGTTGTTGTGGTTGCGCGCGAACGGGTAGAACGCGCCGAGCGCCGTCCAGCGCGCGCACAGCTCCTCCGTGGTCGAGCCAGAGAACCCGCAGATGTCCGAGCCGACCATTGGGATGCCGTAGATGCCAAAGTTGAGAATCGTCGGGATCGACCACTGGATGTCATTCCACGTCGCCGCGTTGTCGCCGGTCCAGTGCGCCGCGTACGCACCAGCACCGGGGAACGTCGAACGCGAGAGCACGAATGAGCGCTTGCCCGTGAGCTTCTCCTGCGCACCGTTCGTCGCGATCGCCTCGGTAAAGCCGTACAGGTTGTGTGTGTCGTACTGACGAGCGCCCGTGTAGTGGAGCGAGCTGGTCGAGATCGTCTTGCTAAAGATCGGTGCCTCGGACTGCGCGTTGTTGATCTTGAACGGTGGGTGGTCCCAGCGGTTACCGTCGTCGACACACTCGAGGCAGCACGTCGTGAGCTTGCTGATCGAGCCTGTTAGCGGACATGTCACGCCCTCCTTGCGCACGCACGTGTTGCCGGGGCAAAAGTTCGCGAGTTCGTTCATGTCGATCCAGAGCCCATCGTACGGGAACGCCTTGTGCATCAGATCGAGCTGCTCGTACCAGTACGTGTACGCCTTTGGGTGGAAAAAGTCCGGGAAGACGGTCGGACCAGGCCAGACCTGGCCCAAATACGGCTTGCCGCTCGTGTCTTTGATGAACACGTCGAGCTCGATCCCGCGCTTGTACGCATTGTCGGTTGCGTCGTCGGGAATGCCCGGGTCGATGATTGGCACAAACTTCTGGCCGCGCGCGTGCACGTCGCCGAGCAGCTTTTGCATGTCGGCCTTGGCAAAGTTCACCGGATCGAGCGTGAAGTCGTAGAACTTGTTCATGTAGTCAATGTCGGCCCAGATGACGTCGAGCGGGATTTTGGCGGCCGCGTACTTGTCCACGACCTCGCGCAGGTGCGACGTCGAGTTGTAGCCCCAGCGGCACTGGTGGAAGCCGTACGACCAGTACGGCATCAACTTTGGGCGACCGATGAGTTGCGTGTACTGGTTCGTCACGTCCGCGGGCGTTGGTCCCGACAGGATGTGGAAGTCAAGGATGCCGCCGAGCGTCTGGTACACCACGCGACCGTCTTCGAGCGTCATGTCCATGCCGTTGCTGTTGAGCAGCAGCACGCCGTGCGCCTTGCCCTTGCCGTTGATGCCGAGGAAGTACGGGTGCGAGCCGTACGTGTTCACGTTCGGTTCCATTGCGCCCTGGTCGCGGCCCCAGAGTGTGTGGCGGTCGCCCGGGTTCAGACGCATGTTGCCGTGCGTGCTCTCGCCAAAGCCGTAGACACTCACATCCGAGGCAATTCCCGTCGCGACCTGCAAGTACTGGTCCTTGAGCACAAGCGGCAGCTTGGACGTGTCGAAGAGCACGGCATCATCCGACTTCCGCTTCACCACACACGTGAACGGGTTCTTCGTGAAGCTGAAGTCCAGGTCCGAGTCCTTGCCAAAAAGACTGCGCTTGCTAAAATCCGTCTCGCCGAGCGCTCCCTTTGGGTACAGCGTCGTGGGTACCTGCCAGCGCTTCTCGCCCTTGTCGGCGATCTTGACACGAAGTCCGCCCTCAATGCCGCGCGTCACTTCGACTGTCAAGTCCTTGACGTCATCGCCGTACACCGCCGTGGCATTGTTGAGTCCGAGGTCGAGCACGAGCCGGTCCTTGGTCTCGCGGAAGTTCTTGACCGCGTACCCGGCGCTGGTGACGTACTGCTGCACGGGCTTGGGCGTCGGTTGATCCGTGATCTTCGACACGACCGCCCACGTGCCGGCCTTTTCGACGACGTAGTTCTTGTTGTCATTGTTATCCCACACGCCGTTGTTGTCGTTGAAGACGAACTCGAGGTGCGCCGTCTTGATACTGTACTCGAACCAGCCCTGGTCGGCCGAGTAGTTACCACCGTACGTGCTCGGCGCCATGGCGATGCCAGGAGCCGCGGTCCAGCCCTCGCCGCCTGAGTAGTGGATGTTGGGCTTGGACCAGATCTTGGTCTGGAAGAGCATCTTGAGGTTGCCCGAGCCATCATCGTCCTTGACAAGATCCTGCGCCTGCGTGACGACGCACGCGAGTGCAATGAGCATCTGCCCGAGGCGAAGCGACCCGAGTCCGAGGAGCGGCATCGCACGTATCGTGGGTCTGCTGTTGCTGCTGCTTGGTCTTACCACGAATAGTGGCGGCGTAAGAAGTGGGGAGGTCTTGCTGAGGTGTGTGTGCCTTGCAAGGTGAAAGCGGAAGTGGGTGAGTCGCTCTTGCCCGCTTCACTTTCAGAGCTCGCAGCTCGTAGCTCGCAGCTCGCAGCTCGGAGCGTAAGGGCAAACTGACTAGCGCCAGTTGCTGCTGCTATCGGCTGGGGATGAGCTGGTCGCTGCTGATGCTTCCATCAGCGTGCAAACCACCCAGCATGCGCGTTGATATCGTGAGAGAAGAGCCGCGCTGCGAGGGGACGCGCTGAATGTTATTTAGTATCTGCTTTCATGGCTTGCCTTCGCTGTCTGCCTCGGCAGCGCGCATGTCTGCAGAGGCTGGTCAGTGGTCGGTCCTCTTACTCTCCCTCAGTACTGCGTGCGTGTGTGTGCGAGTGTGAGGACACACCTGCGTGCACATACGCCTCGGCACATTGATACTTGATTCATCGTTGCAGTGCACAGAGACCAGCGCAAGAGTTGAACTTTGCGCATCCCTGTCTGAGTATGAGAGCGATCCTTTTGTGTCAGTCAAAGCAAAAGCGGCGGAAGCGGCGCGAACGCTGTGTTGCTGCAGACACAAGGAGCGGTGTCTGTCCATTGCTAATGCACAGGTATCGACGTCAGACATCTGCAGCTCTGTCGTCGTGTTGCTTCAGATGGAAACAACACGAGTGCGGTTGAGAATTGTGATTTTCGGATGATCAGGTCAAACGTCGTGATTGACAGGAGATGTCCGATATATCACGGGTCAACATCATAATGCACCTTGCCAATGCGCGCATACGCAGACTGCTACTGCTCGAGCCATCACGCGATGCGAGACATCCAACGCAGCAACATGCTCGCTCGTTCGTTCGTCTCCAAGCTCTGTATTTTTCGAAACCCAAGCGAGGCGCTGCCGCAACGGAATCAATCAGGTAGTGTAGCGAGAGCATAACGCGTGTATGGACGTGTTGTGGGAACGCTCTCGAGTCCGACGCACCTGCAAGCGCATGTGGTGATGCAGAGCAATGCAGTCGCGAGTGTTGACGGGTCGTGAGCCGATAAATCCAGCAGACGTGAGACGCAGCAAAGGGAGTGTGCAAGCAGCTGTCCACAATGCGCCGAGACGTTGACTGCAAGCCAGGATGAGTCGCCGCACTACGCTCACATCCTCGTTTGCCGTTGTCGTGGGCGCATTGTCTTCCCAAGCACTGCATGAATGATGGATCAGCTACTGCCGGCTCGGTGCTACCAACAGTCTACGTGGATGCGACAGCGAAGACTCGTTGACGACTGCTGGATTGCTCGGCTGGCAGTGGGACGCGAACCCTCTCCAAGCAGCCTCCTCGACTGTCGCTGTGCACTGCAACCAGTCTGCCAGCCCCGTGTGCTTTCTGTCCTATCTGAGTGCGTAGCACGACACCGACTGCACCAGCCTCTCGCTCGACATATGTGTAGTGCCAAGGACAGCCTTCACAGATGATTGGCAATTGACGCTCATCAGCCATTTTGCGATGTTACTGACACCGTCTGCTGTCAAAATTCAACTCGTAGTATAAATTATTTTTAAATCTATGTTCGACCATTATCGGTTGCAAAGTTACAAATAAGTAATAGCTATTAAAAGTACATAATCGACATCCTAAAATAATACTGTGCATCAATTTTCATTACTTTAGCTCATTAGTGAATAAATGATATTTGACGTTTGTCGCTTATAACACATAAATTCGATCGTATATTCGACAGCTACAACATCCAGCGTCTCGACATCATGCAGATTGCGTTGCAATCGTCAGAGACGGTGTGTCGGCACGTGAGCGCAACAGTCGACGCACAGCGGTCGCTACTCATTCATTGTCACGACTCGCAGCCGCATCCCTTCGCCTCCGCAGACCACGACGCTCTGTGTTGGATGTCCAGCTACTGCTGTCACGACGCCGCCCATCGGGATACGGAATCGATCGAGCCGTCCGATCGACGACTGCTTGCCGCGTCTTGAGGTACTGTTCGTTGCGAGCGACGGTCGTCGAGACGCCGACGCTACGCTCGGCGCACTTGGCAATGGCTGCGAGGCGATCGGATCTCGCTGATGCAAGTCTTTCCATGACGCCTGACGCGGCACTTGATGCAGGTCGATCACGTTCAGGTTCGCGCTATCGTGAACTCCCGTGCACATGACTGAGTCGTCAAAGAGCAGCGTGCCGGCGCAGCGATGGTGGTGCAGCCACGAATGGCGGTCCACGCGCGACGACACTGGCGTCGTCGACTGCATTTGTTCCGCTGCAGTCGCGACGTTGAGCGGCACTGTGCCGCGTCCACGAGCCATTGGCGCGTCAGGCGCTATCATGCATGTACACCCACATACATCCACACACGCGTGTTAGTAAAGGCGAAAGCGTGCAACGCTCGCTGTGTTTGTCAACAGCTATCAACCTTATTCCAGCCATGCCTCGACAGTATCACAAGCCCAATGGCATCGTCGTCGTCTCACCTTACCTTTGAGAAGCGTATGCAGCTTCACGACGACGCCGTGGAGAAAGTCGATGACGACAACCCAGTCGTTGCGCAGTTGGCAGATCACGTGCGTTGGCGACGACGGTGCGAGCCGCACTGACACGATGCCGCTCGACTGGCTCGACTGGCTCGACTGGAATAGCGACGTCGCGTACTCGGACGTCAAGTAGGCTGCGTCGCAGGAGTGCACACGATCAGTCGCAGTCAATCGACGCATCATAGAGCGACTAACATAATCAGCAACAGCGAGACACGTCACACGCACGCTTGATGAGCTCGAGAACATGGAACGACGCCTTGCGCTGCGGCACTGCTTTCGAGCCAAACGCTGGAACGCTTAGGTTCACGACGTCGAACGTCTGGCAGCAGTACAACCATCACCATCACCATCACCGCTGCTGCTGTAAGTCGACACAATCGTTGCCACGCATATGCACAAGCCAACAGCAGCTGCGTACCACGAGATAACCCGCTTCGGTGCCACAGACGAGGTACGCTGCGCTCAGCGCTAGCACGAGCGCGTTCACGGGATACGTGCCCGTCGAGACGCTCCAGATCGGTCGTGCTGGGACCTTGGGGTCCCACATGCGGATCGCGCCGCTCATGTCGCCGCCAATGACGTTGCTGCGCGGCGTTGCATTCGCTCCTGGCGCTTGGTGCGTCGCGTTTGACGGCATGTACACAATGTCGTTGTACCCGCTCGACGGTGCGCTCGTGGCTTTGAGCACGCGATGCGGCTTTGTTGGGAACTTTTGCAGGTTGAAGATGTGGATCTCGTTGCGATTCGAGAAGCTACACGCGACTTCGTCCTGTTTAATGCAGCGCAGTACAGTCAACGACACAGTCAGCAACACAGTCAGTGGCGCTCGCGATACCGTGTTTGCTGCACTGCAGTGCGTCGCTATGGTGCGCACCTCGTTCGACGGGTTCCAGCGGACGCATTTGATCTCCTGCCGCGTGAAGATCGTATGGATCTGCTCGATGCACATCAGGCATTCGTCGTTGAGTGTGTCAGTTGGTGTGCGTCGAGCACGACGAGTACGGCGCACAGTGAAGACGAGATGCATACGCACCGGTCGCAAGATCTCGACTGGACGCAACTCGTTAGTGCTAGAAGTCGAAGCGCGCGCCAATGAGCTGTCCGCATCGTCGTCGACTGCTTCTTGGGCCGCGCGTCGCGCGTTGTGCATGCGCTAAACAGTTGCAGATGCGACAACGTGCGTGTCAGTCGCAAGACGAGTCGATTCGTAGCACGAGCGTGGATACAAGCAGCGCTATAAGTATGTGCTGTTGTACCTGTGCGAGGTTGAGCGACTTGTAAAAGTGCTCGTCAAAGTCGTAGAGCGCGAGGATGCCGTTTGACGAGCCGGCGACGAGCAGCACGCCCTGCGCGTCAAACTCGACGCAGCTCGTGTAGAACACAGCGTCGCTAAGGAACCCTGCCTGGCGCTGCCAGTGCTCAGGAAGCCCCAACTCGAGCGATGTCGGTTGGAACTGCGTGAGCAGCCACCGCACGAGCTGCTGGTGCTGGCGTCGCCGTGCCATCTGCGGGTGCAATTGCAGCATCCCGCCAAGACTGCCGAGTTCGCGCGCGTGTAGCAACCGCGTGACGTGGTGCCCATCGCGACGCAGCCGCATGCCAGTGGGCACTCGCTCGCTGGGAACAGAGGTCGTCGCGTCGTCCTTGTCTTCGGTTTCGTTGTCGACTGAAGCGGCATCGCTGTCGATGCGCTCGCGATCATGCTCGTCGATGAGATCGACTGTGAGGTTCGCAGTGCCTGTTGTCGGCGCTAGTGCTGATCGTTCAAGCACTAGTACAGGTGACTGGCGCCGCGCCATCTTGCGCTCAAAGAACGCCGTGATCGGGATGGTCGCGTGCCGCTTCATCGTCCACAGCGACGTCGTTCTTGTCTGGTTTGGTTGGCGCGCGAATTGAATTACGTGAAATGTAAACTATGTTTCCTCAAATACGAGGTAATCGAGCTCACGCTTCAACTCGACTCTTGGGAAGCCTACCACAACGAAGCCCACACCTTGGAGCAATCAATGGCCACTGCACGCACTCACGAGTCGCTCGAGCTGGAAGTCGCTCCCAAGTGCGATTCAGCATCTACATGCTCCCAAAGGCACACGCCCTTGACTTGCAAGACACACACCAATGCTTTGCAAAGCCGCACGCCCATGACTCGCTAGTTTACTTTGACGGACGTATCCTTGGTTTCGAAATAGCTGACGAGCTGGTCCAATTTGGCAACATCCAAAGCTGTACTGGTCGCAACGACGACGATACTATGCAGCAGCACGCAGCACACGCTCAGTCGCTTGCCATCGCGATGTTATCATCAGATTGTTGTCGTTGGACACGGAGCACGAGCGCCACTTGAAGCGCTGCGAGATGCGAGACGGCGCAGAAGCAGAGGAAGCTATCGACTGGCGACAGGATTCGACTGATCACGTTGACAACAACGACTGTACTGGCTGTGACGAGATGGATGAGATTGACGGAGAAGACTTGCAGCTCAAGCGTGATGGCAACGATGGCAGGAACAGCGAGCCGTTCAGCGTACGTCCAAGCACAACGTCCGAGTCGACGTTCTCAGTCGACGACACAGACACCCACTGCCCGCGGCCAGTGTCACAGTCGCTCTGGACGACTTGCGCAGGTGTTGGTACTTGCACGAGCTGCCATTTTCACACGAACCGAGTCGGTGCTTCTCGAGATCGACCGCAGCGACAGCGTGCAGCGACAACGCCTCAGTGCAACATGCGCCAAGGCGATCGACGAACCGGCACGTTCAAGACGTTTGTGCAAGACGTGACGCGCACACTGTTTCGCGGAGAGCCGCAGCACGACCGCGCACCACTTGCAGCATCGTCGTCGCTAGCGCCAGCCGAGCGAACGATCAGCGCGGGTCAGTACGCGTCGACAGAAGAAGCCTTCACCAACAGCGTACGGATGACGCACAACGGACTCGCGAGCCCTCGCTCGACGCACACTGGACGCTGGAGTGCGAGCAACGAGTACTTCAACCGCTTGAAGTTCTTTGTCTGCACCGGCGGTGATTCTGGCTTCACGCTCACACAAGCCGACGAGCTGCGCGATGGACAGCAGCAGCTCGCAGTGCAAGCTATCACAACTCTTGCTGCTTGGAGTGCAGGGCTCCGACCCGGTGATATCCTCGAAGCCGTGTGCGATGTGAGTGTACGCGGCAAGACAGTCGAGCGCGCAACTACGATGGTGGCACTGGTGGAACCTCCGGCAGTACTGCGCTTCTCTGTCGCACCGAGTCACTCGACGCTCTGCTCTGTCGAGCGGTTCGACGTCAAGCTCGGACTCCACAAGCTCGGTGTCACGCTCACAGGCGACGGCAGTGAGCTCATTCCAGTCGTGAACCGCATCTTGCATCGCCGTCTCGATCCCGCGGCTCGACTGCACAGTCGCGTGTCGAACGCAGCTGCTGTTCGTCTCGGCGACGTTCTCGTCGCAGTGAATGGCGTTGACGCAGTCACGCTCGGACTCGAGAAAGCAATGGCGACGATCGCGAGCACGCGCACGCGACCGATGACACTCACGTTCCAGCGCCTTTCAAACGAACCGCCGACGTCGAGCATCCGCAGCATGGAGCTCGCGAGTGCCACGATTAGTGTCGACGGGACCGAGTGCCTACAGCGTCGTAGTAGCTGGTCATCATCGACGACGTCGCTGACGATGCTGGCGAGGACATCGCTACAACAGCACGAACACAGGCTGATGTGTCCTCCGTCTCGAATATCTCGCTCGAAGTGGGACACAGCAGTTTGTCGATCGCAGATGCGAGTCTCGGATACCTCGTCGGACGGTGCCGATGGTGCACACGACTCCAGTATCATGATCGTCTGGCGAGACGGACCGCTCGGACTCACGCTGTTTGAAGACGACATCTCGGGACTGCCGCTCGTGGGCCGACTCACGGGCAAAGGGCGATCCACAGGCCTCGACCGTGTACAGCGTGGCTTTCTACTCGCGTCTGTGAACGGCGTCAAGACCACAGACCAGCGCTTCTCGCTGCTCTGCAAGCGACTCGCGTGCACCAACAAGCCCGTGCTGCTGTGCTTCCAGCCGCCGACACGCTTTGGCTTTGACGACTATGAGTCGATCTCATTCTCTGCCAGCTCGGAGGCGTCGTCGCAGAGCTCGAGTTTGCTCGATGCACGCGATTGCGACACTCGCGACGGGCGGAGGTCGCGAGCAGCTACACGCAGCGCTGGCCTCGACGAGCGCTCGTTCTTGAGTGCTCACGTCAATGTTGGCACCGAGGACCAGCGCGGTGTCGCACTCGAGTACGAAGTTATATGGCGCGCAGACGAGAAGCTCGGGGTTGTGCTCGGGACGCCAGACCTGGGCACCAAGTCGGTGCTGTCAGCAAGCGCGACGTCGCAGCCCGTGATCATCAATGTACGGCCGAGCTGTGCGCTGCAGTTTGAGCGAGATGCAGTTGGCGACGCACTCGTCGCAGTGAACAACCACTACATTGAGGGACTCGAGTGGGGGCGCGTACGACGTCTACTTGACACTGCTCGCAGACCTGCTGTGCTGCGCTTTCGTTGTCGGCCGCACAGTAAACTCAGTAACGCGGCGTGTCTCGAGCACCGGCGCACTGCATCACTATCGTCGCTGTCCTCGAGTACCTCGATGTCGCAGCGAGACGAGTTTGACGTCGACAGCGAGGTTGACAGTGAGGACGACAGTGAGCGTAGCAGCGAATGCAGCAGCGAGAGCACTCCGTGTACGTTCAACACGAGCTACAACCTGCTCTGGACCGACAGCAGCCTTGGGATCGCTTTCTCAACGTATGAGGACAGCGACGCCGACCACTCGCTCGTGATCTACGTCAAACGGCTGCTGCGATACGGCCACGCGCGGCGCACGCACCTCGTCTCGGTCGGCGATCGCCTCGTACGCATCAACCGCGAGCGGGTCGAGCCCAAGACTCGCACAGACTTTCGCGCGATGATGCGGCATCTCAAGACGATGCACAAGCCGGTGGTGCTGACATTTGAGCGGCCGATGGTCGAAGTCGGCGAGCACTCGGTCTGCGGAGCGTGAGCGCTGCGAATCGACAGAGTTGGTATTCGCACTCGCTTGCGCTCGCAAAATCAGTGTCTTCACAGGCGAGCAGTAGTAGGACAGACGATGTATCGCATCTTTCGAAGACACCATCAAACGCAGGAGCAGCAGTCGATCTAATGCACCGTTTGCTTGCAAACGGACTTGCATTGACATCCATGTGTGTGTATTGACTATTCTTATCACAGCCACTATATACACTCGCGTCGCGACTGTTCTTCTCACTATGTACACGCAACTGTCGGCTAGGCGAGCACGACATGCATTGAGAGTGTTTGGTCGACTCGCAGCTCAAGCGCACGTTGACTAACTGATGGCAACCGGCGACAACTATACGCGTGCAGCCCTCGCTGGCGCTTGGCAAAAATAAATAGGAGCTCCTCGGCTTTAGCGTGATCCTTCGTCCTCTTCAGCGCCGTCGCCACCAGCTCCTCCCTCGTCGTGCGTCTGTCCGATCGTCACTGCTGTAGTCGCGGTTGCTGCTTTATACCCAGCAGCGTCCGCCGCCGCACGCAGTCAAAACCCGCACTCACCACGTCGGCGCTGCGCGGTCTTTTGCGTTCCAGTGGAACAGAATCACGTCCTCCTTGAGCTTCACGAGGTCGTTGTTGCAGCGCTGGAGCGTGTGCACCGCTGCGCTCGAGTCCTTGAGTTCCGTGCTCAGCAGCCGCTGCGTCTGCGCAATCTCGACCTGCGAGATCGCTGGAATGTCGCTCACGGGCACAAACACGACCTCGGTCGTCGCGGCTTCGCGGCCCTCCTGGTAGAACCCGAGGAGGTTCGCGTTTGCATCGAACGCCGGGAAGCCAATCGCGTTGCTTGAGTCGAGCGTGATCATGCGCGCAAGCACGTAGAACACCTGCATCTCGATCGCGTCTGCGACCTGATTCGACGGCCCGAGGTTCTGGTAAAACACCGAGTCGCCCGTCTCCTGGTCGTCGAGCGACCGCATAAACTCGGTCAGACCGCCCGAGTTGTTGCGAAACAGCCCTGGCGGACCCTCGAGACCGTTCATCATGTCGGTCAGGCCACGCGTGAGCACTGGCGGCGCAGCATTGTTCGTCTGTGCCATCGAGAACTGGTTCGTTGTTGGCGCCGTCATGTTTGACGTCATGATCACACCGGCTGGAATCATTTGCGACGACGAGCTATCGCCAAGCGCCGCGCCGCCCATGTGGTGCTGCGGACTCACGAGCGTCGGAGCGTTCGGGTTGCGCACTGCAGGCGAGCTTTGTGGTTGCTGCTGCATGTTGCCCACGAGCTTCTGCGCTTGGTGCGCTGCCATCAGCGCTGGGAACCGCTCGACCGACTTGAGGACGTAGTCGAGGTGCCCCATCGTGTCGGTCGCGTACCGCAGCAGCAGGTTCGCGATCAGGCACTTGGTGTCGTGCTGCGCCGTGTCGTACGTCATCACGTCCTTGTATCGCCAGCACGCCGGACAGCGGTAGATCGGACGTTCGGGGTCGGCCGAACCGTCCGGTTTGCTCTCATACCCAATGTTCTGCCACTCGAGCTGGTGCAGACCGTTCACAACCGACCCGGTCCAGCTCAGGATGCTCTCCATCGCGCCCACGAGCGGGTTCTGCGGTGACGACGACGACGCGCTCGTCCCCATCGACGTCGTCGGCGACGCCACGTCAGTGCGCATTTTCTTGCGCCGATCATCGGTCGTGAACCCACCGCCAAACGTGCCCATCGGAATGTCGTTCTCGGTATTCGACAACGGCGACGACGTGTTCGACGCCGGGTTCGACGGACCCGTGATGATGTGGTGCGTCACGCTCGGCGCCGTCTTGAGCGGCCGGCGCTTGTTGCGCTTCGAGCGCACTGAGATCGTCGAGCTCAAGTCGAACGCGACGTCAAAGTTCATCGGCGACTGCGCCGTGTCGGCCTCGACCTTGAGCCGGAACGCCTGGCCCTGATGGTTCTTCGACACGTCCTCGATGCGGAGCTTCAGCAGCGCTTTACCCGACGCGTCGATCGTACGCTGACAGTCCGGTGACATCTTCAAGATGTCCTGCTTCAGCACTGGGTGCTCGTTCTCGTACAGCAGCGTCACACGGAGCGGCACGGGTCGGTTCCCAACACGCTCGTTCTTCTCGTTCACGAGAAAGATCGGGAGCGTCATGCACTTGTCGCGGCCGCCTTCGTCCTTGTACCACAGGTCCGGGAGCTGTTCCTGGATCACGAGGCGGTGCTGGATCACCGTCATCTCAGACGTCACGGCTGGCGTGACTGTGTACTCTTGCTTGAGCGCGGCCGAGATGTGGATCACAAACTTGCGGTTGTTGAGCGCCATCGAGCACTCGCTGATGCGCAGCCGCAGCTTGCAGATGCCATCACCGTTCATGACTGGCTTTGTCGCCGGGTCGATGTGCAGGATCTGCCGCTCAATCGGAGCCATCTTGTCGGCGCCATAGAGCTCGACGTTGAGCGGCACGACGATGCTGCGAGAAAGCACAAGGTTGCGGAGAGCGTCGAGCGTTAGGTCTCTGTGTGACCAGCGCAGCATTCGACCACCCATGCATCGATGACGACATATAAGCGCCAACAAGCGACTCACCCGGACTTGAGGTGGTCAGTCGGGTCAACGAGAAAGACCGTGAGCTCGAACGGGTGGTTGCGGAACGGGAACTTGGGCGGCTGCGGCTGGATCTTGAGGCGCAACTACGCACGGCAGAGTAACGACACACCGAGTCAACAGCGTCAGTCTCGCTATTGACTCGCTCGTTCTTCCGTTTCCAGTCGCTCACGTTGGCGGTCGCGACTGTCAACGTGAGCGAACGAGTGTATAGGGCGAAAGAAAACGTACCCGTTCCGAGAAGCTGTCACCGTCGTTCTCGAGCATGGCGTTTGAAGTAGCGCTCGTCATCGCGTTGTTGTTGGTGGTTGCAGTGGTGGTGGTGGTGGCGGCGTTCAGCGTGTACGACTCGGTCATGAGCATCTGGATGTGCTGTTGCTAAAAGATGTGCGAGCGCGCGTGCGGTGCTCGAGCCGCGAAAGATCGGCGACGAACAGGGGCACGCGGTGCAACGAGCAGGTGGTGGGGGCAACGGCGGCGTGGGCAAGACAGCAAATGTTCAAGCGCGTGTGCCGCAGCAGGTGTTTCTTAGTCAGCTGCTGCTTTCTCGCCGCGTTCCGAACGCGCGAATCGCGAGTTCCTGCGTGCTGGTGGTTTCTGCGCTTTTTCGCTTGTGACTGCAAAAGCAAAGCCGTCGCGAGGTGCCAAAATGCGAGAAATGCAGCGCGACAACTCGCGTTTGATGTGGTTGGACACGTTTGCACGAAAATGGGAAAGTGGCCATACCCTTGAAATGCATATTTGTGCACTGATGCAGCATTCTATATTTGAATCTTGCAAGCATCGCTACTAGCAGTGTGTAAATAACGGCTTACAGCTCTACGATGATCACTTTGATGCAACTCGCATATCAGCTAGAAGCATCTTATGCTTGACATACAGGTCTTTGTATTTTGATATCTCACTCTGTCACAAAACACCCTAAAACCTCACTTCCTGAGTTGAATAATTTACGCAGATACACTCGTGCAGCTGCGCGGACGTTTCGCGGAAACGAGTTCACCTATTCCTAGCATGTTGTTTGACGTGCACCACATTGTGAGCTTCTCGTGTGCTTGGCACGAGCAAACACGAAGGCGAGGAGGTGTCGTGTGGAAGCGTTCATCGATGTTGTCGGCCAACGCTCGACTTCGACTCGCCACTTGCAGCATTGTCGACACACCTTGAATCACATCCGCCTTGACTCGATATGCGCTTCATGTGTTCGCGTTCCTGCAGCTGTACAGTCACGTCGTTTTACATCGCAGGTGCACACAAGCGCGAGTAACGTGGTACATCTTGCCTACATCAGGTCGACGCTTGAAATGAGTGAATGAACACATCGTGTCCATGGTATCATGCTCACTTACTGTCGATCGCTGCCATCGTTCTTGTTGCATATCATGTTGTGCGTGGGCGACACCATTGCTCCGAGCGCCATCACCTCATTGCCTGAAGAGCTGCAACGCCCGATCCAGTCCAGTGCTGCTCATCAAGTACTGTGCGTGAGCTAATGTGGCTTCACGTGCTGACCTTTCAACAGACATATGTCATGCTATTGGGTAGGGTTCGCTGCGTCTCTCTATAGTTCGATATGCAACTCAGCAGATCCAATAACGGCGCCAACCAAGCCAAGTCACCAATCAGCTCGACAGCATCAATTCAATCAGTGCGACATCAGCAGCGACCACAGACGAGCAAGCAAGTGCGCTGTCCTTTACGCCCCACACGCACTCAGCTGCCTCGCCATTGCCCACGTACATACACGAGCTAGCCCACGATGAGCCGAGAAGCAAGCAAGAAGGCAGCCAAGGAGCTACTCGCTCTTTGCGAGACCGAGGGCGTCAAGATGCCCACGGTGCGCACTGTCTACTGCGCAACTGAGTGCGAGCGCGCAGCACACATGCACTGGGCGCGATCGCTAACTCTGTGTTTACTGTGCTGTGAATTACTGCTTCGATATGACCGTAGAACATAATCAATGCAATGGTCGAAGCAGGCACGATGCTCAACGCGACGCGCGAGAATGTGAGTAATGTGTCGCTCATGGCTAGTGACGTCCACGCTCAGTCCGACTCTGCGTGGCATGTGTGGGACGCAAGGTGCAACTAACGCTGTGTTGTTATGTACCGTGACGACAGGGCGAGTTCCAGCTCCAGAAGGCGCTTGCTGTACGTTTGCTTGCCGATGTCATTCCGGATTGCAGCCCATGTGCTGGATCTGTTCTGTGTGCACATGGCTCACTGTGGATGCGTATGCGTATACTGCTGTTGCTGGCATTGCAACAGGAACTTGTGACAAAGTTTGGTCGCAAAGATGGCTTTGTGTCAGCGAGCAAGAAGCGAAAGGCAGACAGCAGCAGCACGAAGAAGAGCGCAGCAGCGAAGAACGCCATCGTGGACTCATTAAGTGATGCAGAGAGCGATGGTGACGACATCAAGACCGACGGCGACGCAACGAAGAAGGGACCAAAGAAGAAAGCTGCGACCAAGCCAGCTGCGCGAAAGAAAGTCGCAATCGCCAGCGACGACGAAGATGCTGAGCCAAAAGCGAAGAAAGCGCGCGCCAAGCTGACTGCGACGAACAGTGCGAACCAGGAGCTCGCCGACGCGTTTGCGGAGCTCTCAGGGTTTGAGTTCAAGCGCGGCGAGAAGTTCAAAGGCGGCACGTGGTCCAAGGTCGCAAAGGCCGTGCGCGACGCAGAGGACGCGATCACATCGGGCAAACAGGCGATGAAGCTCAAGGGCATTGGCAAGTCGTCCGCGACGAAGATCGACGAGTTCCTCGAAACTGGCACGATGGCGACGCTCGAGGAGTACCGCGAAGGAAACATGTAGTGATCGTATCTGCGCAAGCAAAGTATCGCCTGTCTCTCGTTTGCAATGTGCTCGATGAGGACTTGTGTTGTGAGCAGCTGGATAGATGTATTGCGATGGATCGATAACTCAGCGTTATCAAAAACGCACTGGTCGCTGTCGAGAGACGCCTCGTCGTGTCTGACCAACGTCGCATTCTGAAATACCTCCCTCACCTGAAGCGACGTCGTCCGCAAATGCCAAAGGTCGTGAAGCCAGTCATTTCGTTTCGCAATGCAACGAACGAGTTCAGATGCAAAGCAAGTACCAGGTCGTCGTTGTCGCGTCTGCAGTTTGGATACAGCGATAGTAGTAATGGTATCTGTGTGATCGATGGTAGCGCTGCTACACTGCAGTTGTCGTGTATAGGAGGTTGAGTTGTCGCCGCAAGATCGCTCCATTTAATAATGCTCAGGCGCACACCGTCTCGTTGCAGATGGATTCGATATTGCGGTGACCAGCTGCCGAGAAGCGATCAGAGCGAATCAGACAAATCCTGCACAGTTACAGTTGTCGCTGCCAAAAACGGCGGCACGCAAGTACTGGTCCAACCCAAAAAGCCGCATTGCGCAAGAGACAACGGCGCTTCCTTTCCGTGCCAGCAGCCGCCAGGGTCAACAAGAGTCATTCTATCTATCTATCTATCTCTTATACACACACGCATCGCCACATCGCCGCAAACACGCATCACGAGGCCATATCTGCAAGCGAGCGCAGGTGTACGCATCGGCTCCCGGCGGGGCGACAACAGCTCGAGCCACGCGAGCACTTTCTCGCAGCGCGCTGCTGGCAACACTCGCATCGACCGAGCCGCACACACGGCGCACGCACTGCGCTGGTTTGAAAATCTAAAGCTGCGCGAGAAAGCGCACACGCGTGCGTTCCCCGTCTATCCGCGAGAACCGAGTCGAGTGTGCCACACGCTTCGCTGCAAGCGCACACTGCGCGAGCACACTGCACGAGTCGCCATCCCACACATCACGTCCACTCCTATCCAGCACATCGACCAGCTCGCACGATGACGCAAAGCGACATGGTGGTCACGCACGAGACCACACAGTGTGTTCTCAGCAAGAGCACGACCATCACGCCGCACCGTGTCGCGCACGCATCCAGCCACGAGAACCAGCAGCAGCAACAACAGCAGCCTCCGCTTCCTGCTCCTTACCATCTCTACGGCAACAACAGCCGTGCGTACGTCGACGCACACACGCACTCGCCACCTCTCATGTTTTGCAATACGAGGACGCCGAACACTGCCGTCGCTGCCAGTAGTAACACGCACAGCATCGGCAACACAAGCACGCCTCCTCAGCGCTCGATGCAGCAGCAATTTTGTAGACAGTTTGCAGCGCGAGGCACCTGTGCGTATGGTCTGCGGTGCCGATTCTCGCACGAACTGCGGCCGCCGCTTCCTCCCAGCACGCGGTACGTAATGTCGTTGCTAGTTGCCTCAACGCAGGCGTGAGCGTCTGTACGTGTGCGAGTGTGTGTATGTATCGAGGCACTGATAGGCGTGTGCATGTGCACCACCACGGACTTGCGAACTCAGACCACTGCATCCAAGCGAGTATGCGCCTTCAGCGATGTTTGTCGCGGCTCCAGTAGTTTGGAGTCCGCCGCTTCCGTACTGGGTGCAGCCAGCGCCGACACTCGGTACAACGACAGCGCCGTCGCAGCCGACCAGATCGCCACCGCCGCAAGACGATCGGCTCGCGTCGGACAGCTGTGTACCCGAGAGCTATCCACGTGCACCAGGACCAACGCGCCGTCAGAGCTACTTTACTAACGCTCCGCTGAAGCACAAGGACGTGCAGACCCTTCGTGCTCGGCGCGTTGCACTGTCAACGATCGCGGTCGCGAGTCGGCAGCCGGAACCCGAAGCTCCACTGAGCAGCAGTTCGAGTCCCAGCGGTTCAGTCAAGAAAGCGAACGACGTCTGTGAGTCGTCAAGGCAGCACTGTAGCACACGTCCAGGCTCGTCCTCTGTTAACAGCCCAGCCAGCACACAACAGCTCGCTGGCCAAGTCATGCCTCAACCCTGCGAGACGACACACGGACGCACGAGTGCATCAACGACCTCGAGCGAGCACAGCGCTGTCGAGCTGCGAACACCATTGCCAAGCGCTGTTGAGGTCATGACGCAGCGCACTTCGAACGCGACTCCGAAAGCGCTTAAGCCATCGACAGCCGATGTGTCTGCGCAGCTGAGGTGCGATCGACGCTTTCTCTTATACGCGTGTCCTTTCTCCTTCTCCTTGCACTCGAACTTACTTTGTATGTGTGTGCGTGACACGACGACAGTGGCAGCAGCTCTGGCTTGAGCAGTCGTGTTGACGACTTTGTCGAGCACCTCGACTCGGAGCTCGTGACGCTCGAGAAGGTCCGGCACGACGCTGTCGCACAGCTGCAGGCAGTCGTGTGCAGTCTCTGGCACGACGCGATCGTTGACGTGTACGGGTCGAACTACACGCAGCTGGCGCTTCCAACGAGCGACATCGACTGTGTCCTGATCTCGCGCTCGCTCGCAGCGCAAAGCCCGTCGGCAGTGCTGCAGCAGCTTGCAGCAGCCGTGCGCATGATGCCATGGGCGATCTCGGTTGACTGCATCGCGTGCGCAAAGATCCCCGTGTTGAAGATCGTGTTTCGCAGCGATCCGACGCGCCAGGACGTGATGCTTGACCTCACGTGCGGCCACTCGCCCGGTCACTCGGGGCTCAGCGCGCGCGAACTCATCTACTCGCTGCAAGCGCGGATGCCAGCACTGCGGCCGCTCGTGCTCGTGCTCAAGACGCACCTCCAAGAATGTGGTGCGTAGCGCTCGTAGCGATTGCTGGGCTGTGATCGGCTGACAACGACGCACATGTAACATCGCTCACGTGTGTCGTGCCCACTGTTGCAGGACTGAACTGCGCGTTCACGGGCGGCTTGTCGTCGTACGCGCTCGTGTTGCTCGTTGTGCGCTTCCTCCAGGTCTGTGCGTTTGTACATGAGTATGTGACGATATCCACGAGTCGACTCTCATACTATGTGCTGCGGTGCATATCTCGCTAGGCGTGTGGGGATCGGCACCAGCGAGTGTTCAGCCCTGGGAGCGTCGCGGTCTCTCCTGTACGTCGTGGTCGCAGTAGTCAGTTCGACAACGACGGACCGCGCACGAGCAAGTGGCTCTACACGTTCTCACGTGCAGGCAAGACAGTGTGGAAGACAGCGATCGGGGACCTGCTCCTGCTCTTCCTCGAGACGTACACGACGTTCGACTTTCAGCACTTTGGCGTTTCGATCGAGTCGGGCGGGTGCGTAGAAGATTGCTGGGTGATGTGCGAGTCGTAGTGGCTACTTGCATGTGCGAATGAGCAACAGGACTCACTGCGCGCGGTGCTTGTGTCGACATAGCGAGTTCTTTGCGCTACCTCCAAGTGTCACGATGGTTGAACCTGAAGGCTCAATGCGTCCGTACATTGCTGACCCGATCAAGCATAACAAGTGCATCGGCAATGCGTTCCGCATGGGCGAGGTACGGATACTGTGTGTGATGCGGGATGCAGTGCGTGGGCTGCGGTGTCGAGCACAATGGCTGTAGCGTCTTGTGGTGACTCGCGTTGACTTGTATACTGTGGCTGTGGGCAGATCATTGGGGCGTGGTTCATGTTGTACAAGCGACTGACGTGCGGCGCAGCGCTCGCAAATTCGACCGCGACGCATCCGACGCACCCGCATAAATGAGCTCAGCAGACACTGCCGATTGCAAACACAAGCGAGTGTGCATGCGAGTTTGATGCTGGCTGGTGGCGCATAGTGCATGAAGCGAGCAACGACTGCTGGCTATGACCTCCGACAACCGCGTAGTGGTCGTGAGTCTCGTGACATGCAAGGCCCAGCAAATCATGTGAGGACGTCAATCCGACAGCCCCAAAAGTGCGAGCCACTCGATGCCACGACATCTGCACAATCTACACTGTATGGCCGCAGATCGCTCAACGCAATGTTCACGTGTAGACACACCATCGCAGTTGATGTAGGACGTCACCCACACACACACACATTTCAAACCGCAACAGAGTGATCAGTCAGTCTGGTTGGCAATGCGTCATCGTCCACTTGAGCGCAACTCTACGCCATGTGATGCAACTTCCGACGCACTGCTGCTGCTCTAGAACTCGAGCTCGCGCACACGCATGAACTCCTGCACCTGCGCGTCCGTGACAGCAGCGCGGCGCTGCTGCATGTCGGTCGCAAACGCGGCCATAGCGTCAATGAGGATCTGCTTCACCTCGCCCGACATCATGCGGCCGCTGCCGTACTCGCGCGCAATATGCGCGAGCTGGTCATCGTCCTCGAGCATGAACGAGAGGTACTGGTACGGGATGTCAACGTCAAGGTTCGCGCCGTACTTTTCGTGGTCGGCCTTCGTTTCGCCGCCGCCGCTGAACGCAAACTTCTTGATCTTGTTTGCAATGTCGTCCGGTGCGTCCGAGATGTAGATCGTCGTGCTCGCTTTGCTCGCGCTCATCTTGGTCGTGCTGCCCTGGAGCGCGGGGAAGAACTTGGAGTGAATGAGCGCGGGCTTGAGGTACCCAATGCGCGGCGCGACGTCGCGCGTCATGCGAAAGTACGGGTCCTGGTCGATCGCCTGCGGAATGAGGCACCGCAGGCCCTTGCGGCCGCCGAGCACGACCGGGAACGTCTCGGAGAACGACGGCACGGCCTGCACGGCCGGGAACGCCGACTTGCCAATGTTGTCCGAACCGGTAAAGCCAAAGATGCCGCGCACTTGGTTGTACGTGACGCACTTTTGGACCTTGAGGATCTGCGGGTACATGTGCTGGATGTACTCGGTGTCGGCAAAAATGAACGTCTTCTTGACGTCAAAGCCGCAGGCGATGATGTCCTTTGCGTTCTCGAGCATCATCGCGCGGCTCTCAGCGAGCGTCTGGTCCTTGAACAGAAACTTCTCGTCGTCCGTGAGCTGGATCACGAGCGGCACGTCAAAGACTTGCTGGAGCCAGACCGTGAACGTGAACGGGATCAAGTGGCCCATGTGCAGCGAGCCCGAGGACGGGCCGCGGCCAGTGTACAGGTAAAACTTCTCGCCCTTCTCGTACGCGTCGAGCAGTACGTTGAGGTCGCGGTGCGAGAAGAAGTACCCGCGGCGCAAGTACCGATGCGCTTTGTGGCCCGTGAGCCGCTCCATGCGTTCGATCAGCGCGGGGTCGATCTTCGAGCATCCAAACGTGTCGATGAGCTTGTCGTAGTCGACGCCGTTCTCGGCCTCGACATCCCATGGCGTAACGACCTGGCCGTCGCTGCTGCCGAGTGCTGCGACCGTGCGGTTGAACTCGACCTGGCGCAGCAGTAGCTCCGCGTCGCTCGGCACAGCAGCACCGCCTGCAGGCTTGGCGCTCTCCGATGGCTTTGCGGCCGCCTGCTTCTTTGGCTGCTGTGGCTCACCACTTGCTTTCTTGCCAGCCTGTTTCTTTGCTGCAGCATCAGCGAGCTTCTTCTCCTTCTTCAGCTGACTCTTGGACTTGCCCTCGCTGCCATCAGCAGCAGTAGGAGCCGCCGCTGGAGCTGCTGCCGCAGCTGCCTTCTTGGGCTTCTCGGCCTGCGGCGCGACGTACTCGCGACCAGTCTCGGCCTTGTACTGCTGCTTGAGCGCAAGCAGCTCGGCCACGAGGCTCTTCACCTTCTCGGTGTCGCCCTTTGCGGCCTTTAGCTCACGGATCTCCACTCCCTTTGCGACAATCGCCTGCTCCATAATCGCTCGTTCACTCACTTGCTGCGTCTTGATCTGTGCGTTTGATGGACTGAAAGGAGCGATCGCCACACAAACCGACCGATATGTTCAATTTATGTTCAATTAAGTACGAATGCACGCTCAAATATGCGTGTGGCTCCAGACGTCACACCACAAGAAGTCTCAGATGCATCTCCATCAATGATTACATACTGTAGTACAGCACACGTAGTACATGGCTTTAGCGTGTTATTGACACTGATGGCGAGTGATGGGACTTCTGCACATCGCAGCGCTGCTATCCACGAGTCGCTCCTATAACTCGCTACGACGACTCGCATGAGCTACGGACTGTAGATCTACACTACCACTACCACTTGGTCCAGCGCTCGAGGATGAACGGCGTAAAGTACGTGATGAGTACGCTCGAGCCTGCACGCAGGAGACTCACATGAGCCTCACGCACGACGCTCTCGAGCGAGCCAGTCGACGCGCCGTAGTCTGAGAGCATCTTGTACTCGCCCGAGACGATGTAGCACGCGACCGGCACGCTCTTCTCGGCTGCAAAGCGCGCGACAATGTCGGCGTAGAACAGCGACGGCTTGACGATCACAATGTCGGCACCTTCGCGCACGTCGCGCTCAAACGCGAGCGCAGCGTGCGACGTGCTGCCCACCGGGTGCTGGTAGCGCTTGCGGTCGCCCTTGAACGTCGACTCGACTGCGTCGCGGAACGGCGCGTACATGCACGACGCTTTCTTTGACGTGTACGCCATGATCGAGACGTGTTGGAAGCCCTCGCGATTGAGCGTCGCGCGGATCGCGGCGATACGATTGTCCATCATGTCGGACGGGCACACCATGTGCGCACCCGCGCGGGCATACGCGAGTGCGATCTTTGCGAGCCGGTCGACTGTCGACTCGTTTTCGATCACGTCCTCGCCGTCGACTGTGCGCAGCAGCCCGCAGTGGCCGTGGTCCGTGTACTCGCACATGCACACGTCGCAGGACACGAGCAGCTCTGGGAGCTCCTTGCGGATCACGCGCGTGCACGCAATGACTGGCGTGTTGTGGTCGTCTGCGAGCGAGCCGTGCGCGTCTTTGTCCTCGACGACGCCAAAGAGCATGATCGAGCGCAATCCGAGCGTCTGCAGGTGCCGCAAGTGCGCCACGAGCGTCGAGTACGAGCCGTCAGTCTGCTGGCCCCACTGCATGTTTGGCTCGAGGCCCTTGATCGCACGGTCGTCTGCACGCGTCGTGACAAAGAGCGGGTAGATGAGCTGCGACGGGTGCACGTGCGGCTCGCTCCATTCGCGCTGTGCGAGGTGGTGTAGGCTCGAGTGCAGCTGGCTCATGGTAGCGACGTTGGTTGGAAAGGAAGGCTGGACGCGACGAAGATGGCGACTTGGAGACTGAGCGATGTGAGGCTCACCGCAAGATGCGCGAGTGACATGAGCAAGCGCTGCGTCCAGATGTCGCGTGCCAAACGGACTGGCAGTAGGGGCCAGTATTTAGACGATATGATTAGATGAGCTCCAAGCGTTCCTCGTCCTGACCGGATTTGAAAGCACAATGGGTCGCTCCGAACTCCTATGGGCAAGTGCCGCCTGCAGAGCTGCACATTTGTATCGGCAGTAGCATACGAGAATGATATGCGTAGCACTTGACATACGCAGTGCACGCACGAGCCACTTTGAGCCAGCTCATCGAGTGTCTAAGATGTATTATTGCCTGCGAACTGCATGCTCGGCGTGCTTGCAGGTAAGCAAACTGACGCAGTATGTTGTCAGTCGCCGCGTGGAACAGCATGCGTAGTGCGCATTGGCTCAGCGCACGCGCACGTTCAAGTACAAGTGCACTGGCCGCTTGAGCAGCGCCTCGACCTCTTCGCGCGCCGCGACGCCGACCGAGCGGATCGAGTCGCCGTTCTGGCCAACGACCATCTTGCGAATGCGCGGTGCTGGTACCTATACGACACACACAAACATACACAACACCGTTCGATCAGCCGACACGCATACGCAGTTACGCATATACCCTCGCATATGGTGGGCAGTTGCCCCGCTAATCAACTCCGCCATGCCAACGTACAAAGATGTCTTGGTCGATCCGGACGCTGCCGTCCTTGAACTTGGTCCAGCCACTGAAGCAGCAGAGACGCACACGAGCAACCGCGTCAGCATGCGCTATACACTGCAGCAGTCGTACGCATCTCGTAGACCGAGTGTATTTGGCGCATACAGCCACGATCAGACAGGCAGTCACGTCGTACATGTTTTCCTGCTCGAAAGAGTACGGGAGCTCCTTGTTGAAGCGGCGAAAGAGCTTCTCGCGGATGATCTCAGTCACGAGATCCAAGTCCGACTGGTCCGACTTCATCGACGAGTGGTAGCTCCTACCCACACACAAGAATGAGACCCGTGTCGTTGACCGGTCAGTACGACGACGCGTCTACGAGCACACAAGACTGTTCACACCATCACACACTGCACTCGATACTGAACGTCACAACGCAAAAGAGTCAGTGGACACGCACCACGGCCGGTCGACAGCGTACGACAGGAGCGTCTTCTTGAGTCGATGCATGCCCGTGCCCTTGGCTGCCGACACCTTGAACGTCTGCTCGTGAATGTACGCAAGTGGGTTGAGTTCGATCGACGACGCGTCGCGGTCGTAGTGGGTCTTGTAGATGCCTTCGATCATCTCGGACAGGTCCTTGATCTTGAGTTCCAGGTTCTTCTGCTCACGCTCGCCGACGAGGTCGTACTTGTTCATCACGAGCATGATCGGCGACGACACCTGCGCCGACGTCGTGATGATCTTCTCGAGCGCGTCGAGCGCCGACTCGTCGAGCCGCTTGACGGCGTCGACAACGAGCACCGACATGTCGACGCTCTCGACCGTCTCGGCCGCAGTCGTCACGAGCGATCGCACGTACTGGTGGCTCTCTCTGTTGTTGCCATCGACACACACATACACCATGGAGTAAGTTCATGTCGCATCATACACACACACACACAGACAGAGACATGTCGACAGCGAGGCGCCCACTGACGTACTTGGGCTTGATGATGCCGGGCGTGTCGTAGAACGTCAGCTGCCGGTCTTTCTCTGTAAGAATGCCGAGCACGCGATCCCGTGTCGTGTTGTACTTGGCCGAGACAGCCGAGACCGTCACGTTCAGCAGTCGGTTCATGATCGACGACTTGCCGGCGTTCGGACGGCCAATGACAGCGACGTCGAGCGCCTTTGGGTGCTCCGGCTCGTCGGGGATCAGGAACTCGCGCTCGACAACATCATCTGGCGCACTCTCCATGTTTGTGAACTGCTTGTGCTTCTCCGACACAGCGCGGCGACCAGGCTGCGCATTGTTGTTGGACTCGCGAGCTGCGTCGTCGCGGCCCTCGTTCTTGCGCAAGTGCAGCGGCGGCTGCTTCAGGAACCGCTCGGCACCGCTGCCGTGGCGTTGACGCTGGTCGTGGTCGTTACGAAAGCCAGCGTCCTCGATGTCATCGTCGTCATTGAGCAGTCCGAGACGACGCATGCGCAGCTTATTCTCGATCTCGCGCTTCGTTGACGCAGGCAAAATGGGTGGCGGCACGATCAGTGTGCGTGCGCGCATGGTCGCCCACTCTTTCTCAAGGTCGCGCGGCGGCTCGGGTGCAGCAACAGGCTCTTCGCGCTCACGAAAGAACGACTGCTGCTGGTGCTGGTTCTTGCGAGCGCTCGAGTGCGGCTTGTGCGACGACGCATTGCGCGTGTCCCGCGATCGCTTCGGTGCGTCTGCAGAGTCGCCACGACGCGCTTCGTCCTTGCTGCGACTCTTCTTTGATCGGTAGAATGCAACTTGGAACGCCGCCGCAGGGCTCTGTTGCTGGACATGTAGCACACGCGCAGCTCCGCTTGAAGCCGCAGCGCGACGGACAAGCAGCTCCATTGTTGACCTCGTTCAGTCGGAATGGAAATGGAATTGACTGGCCAATGCGGATGATGTATTAAATGATATCGTCGAAATATCTCCGCAAATTACTGAATTGTCATTACAAAAATACAAGCCCAAAATTAGTTATATACCGTGGGAGATTGATATTATAAAAGAAAATGGATATAACTATTTGAAAACCAATAGGAACAGTGTCAAACTAGTGACAAAGTGACTAAGGACCGAAGCCTCTGGTGCAACAATGGCGGTTAAAACATACACATGCAACATTGTACAACATAAATCAGGAGAGCATCGCCACCAAACGTGCAAAATGATGAAGCTCAGACAAAATATCACATGCGAGCGAATAAAACCGGGGAAATAATTACCATACTTGAGGAGTTGCCATATTTTTCGTAACATTCTTAAGCATTCGATTCTTCATTCGATTTTGTAAATCACTATAACAACAAAATGACGCATGTTCTGTAATAGATGCCGTTAGCGTTCAATTAGTCAATCAATCGTTTCCATACAGTCACCGACAGTGGTTTGTGAACACGAATATATTTTAGCCTGTCGGAATCAAAACTCATTTTTTTCGTATTCAAAACGTGCTCAAATGAAGCCAAAATGATTGCGGATCGGACGCACTAAAAAACGATCGATTCCGCCAAGTGGTTTT